>JAOTQK010000004.1:8273277-8294042 GCA_025642025.1 Rhododendron ferrugineum
GCTATTCAAAATTCAAAAGCTACCAGGCGTCCCCGGTAGTGGATAAGCCAGACGTCTACGCATTATCCCAAAACACACACTAACCTCAAACACCTTTACTAGCCATTAAGCCGTCTCCTAGCAAGACCGGACGTTGAGAATGCCATTAAATAGATTCGCAAATATTTCACAAATAGGTTCACCTTCCATTGTTATTCCATGGAGTATACAATTTATAAAACTTGTTCAAATACGCTCGTTAAGGAAAACAAGTCTAAAACCATGTAATTTAGGTATTAAATCACTCACCTCAAATTCGAGCTTCCAAACCATGTTCCCTACATAAGCATATAAGACAATTATAATTAAGATTCAATGAAACACGTTTAAATTCCTAAATACTCTCATCAGATCTTCCCTAGTGGCTTAACAAAAGGTCTCATCTAGAAGAAAGTCAGAACCTAATAAAACATTTGCGTTGGTGATTGATTGATTGATGTGTGTGTAAAGTGTTTGCGGTTACAGAAAAATTGTTAACGTATTGATAAACTTCAATGGTCACAACTCACAGTAGTGGCATTTTAAATTTTTTTGTTTTGTTTTGACCTGGTTCGTTTTGGGATTTTGGATTTGGATTTGTAGGTAATGAGTGTAGAGAAAAATAGAATAATTATTGAAAATAGAATAATTATTGAAAATAGGAATAATGATTGAGTAGAGATAAAAAAAATAATGATTAAAGAAAAATAAATAATAATTAGAATTCAAAATCCAAAAACGTGATTATAGTTTGGCTGGAGGATGATTAAAAATAAAATTCACGTCCATCCAACACGTTTCATGTAGTCTGGTCTTCTTCCCTCTTTCCCCCAAGACCAACTGACCAAGACTAGTCTAGAACGGTAGAACCGAATCAGTCTCCAACACGCTCACTGCCAGTCTTCCCCACCCCCCACGCACTCTCTCTGCATTTTTCTCTCTCTATACATGGTATACACACTGCGTCCACTAATATTTTAGCAGTATTACATTCGTATCTCTCTCTCCGTCTATAACTATCTTTATTTTATCTGCCATGCGAATCTCCTTTCAACTCTCAAATACCCTATCGGTTCCGATTTCTTCGATCCGTAAAGAATCAAGATGACTGGCTGCGATGCGCCGTCGTCCAACGGCCGGCGCGTCAAGAAAATCGTCTGTGACGCCGGCGCCGGCGCCGCTGCAGGTTCGCTCTTTTTACCATAAACCGCTCATTTCTCCTCAATATTAACGCTCTTGGTGATTGTTTAGGTTTACTTTGTATTCAGTAATTTAGTTTTGCTTTGTATTCTGGGCCAAAAACCAGTTTCAAATTTGAAGATTAAAATGGATAAAAGCGTGGAAAATGAGAATATGGGTGCAATGTATTTCACTTTTTCTCCATCTGTAGGAAATTGGGCTTAAAATGGAATTTATTTTAACTTAATAGGCAAATGTCAGATAAAAATTATAGCTTTATTTCTCTCTCAAAGATGTGAGATTTGGGTGCAAGGGCAAGGTTAAATTCTGTTTTCTTTTGTGTGTTTGAAGTAAACTTCAGTTACTAAAATTAGTAACTTTACAAGAAAAAAAAGTCTGGTAGATGTATGTCATCCCATGCGTCGAACGGGCATATGGCTGGTTATTTGTGTAAGCTAATAGGTTTGTTATATTGGAATATTCGTGGTTCTCATGATATTTATCACAGTGTGGTTTACTGAAATAACTTCCTTGGTTATGTTATGGGATTTATGCCTCATGCAGGTGCTATAGCTGCTACTATTGTGTGTCCATTGGATGTGATTAAAACTAGATTGCAAGTTCATGGCCTACCCGATGTGCCCCACTCTGGTCAAAGAGGTATGTGATTTTTATACCAGTTGTATTGTCTCTAGCAGTCTAGCTAGTGGCATATGGTTTTCTTCATTTTAGCTAGCATATGGTTTTCTTCATTTATGATACGGTAGCATTTGTATTCTTATGTAATGCTTTCACCGAAGTATGGAGGGTAAAACCGTAAAACAATGTTATCATGACAGTGTAGATGCTTGTGAGGGGAAGTATACAACGAGGGTCGAAACCCACCAAGAGTTGTACTTTGGGGTAGCTAAGAAAAAAAATGACTTAGCTTCTAAAAATTGGTACTTTTGTATATACCGGTTACTGGAATTACCAAATAGTTCTACTTGAAGCTATTGTGTTTATATAAGAAGAAGTGGTGCTAGGGCATGTTTTTGGAGAAATATCCATGAAACGGAGGGAAGGTAACAAGAAATTTTTAAAAAATATAGGCTACTAATAGTGAAATATGGTCACTAATATTTATTTACTAACATTATATTATCAATACTTTATTCAGAGGGCAAGTTATTCATTAAGTGTACCAAAAAACGTATATAACATGGTCATGACACATGATTATTTATTTTTAAACACAACAATTTAACTAAAGTAGTATTAAAAAATAGGAATAAAGCAAAGTTTAGGGCAAAAACTATAACTAGGGTAATCACAGGGGGGCGAGTGTAATTTTAACAATCACTTTGTTCGTTTTGAAGTTTCCAGAATTTTTTTTTGCCTTTGCGCACGATTCTCAATAAGTTTCTCTATCTATCTCTCCCCACCCATTACCACTCATTACATCAAAAAAAATTCTCAAAACTTCAAACCGAACAAAGTGAATATGTTTTAAATCCCAAATCCGTTTCTACTGTTCACAGTCGCGCAGCGCAACACACGGCCGGAAATGGGGTTCACCATAGGTTTTCAATTTTTGTCACTTCTAAGCTCTAACCTTGCATATTATTAACGTTATATAGTAAGAGATCGAATCCGGCTGAGAAAAGCGAAGACAGGTTCCGGACGGTTTCGTTAAAATGGAGAAGACAACAGCAACAAGAGACTTTGGGGACGGCTTGAGGTGAATGGAGGATGGTTCTGTGATGCCAAGGAATGTGTTCCTAACACGTTCTATTGAAACTTGCTCTATACATATATACATATGTAGTATTAAGTTAAAATAAACTAATAATGAAATAAAATTGTAATTTACTAATTATCCGAATAAAAAATTATTATTTTTAATTTATTAAAAATTCGGGTTATTACAGATAATCTATTGTCATGTGAGACACTTTGGACTAATAAATTTGCGTGGTTTGTAATATGTCATCATAATTTATCATATTACATGTGTCTTTTTCATTCTTTTTACCATGCAATGATGTAAATCTATACACAATCACTTTAAATCAAAGCCTTATCAATTTAGAACACATAACTTCATATACAATTAATTTGAAAACTGCTCGAAGTTAACAAAAAAATATGAAATATATGGGATGAGATACAACAAAAATAAAAAAATAGCCACACAGCATTATAAACTCCAATAAATGTAATTCTTAAAAAAAGAAACGTAGATATCTGTAATTTCCATATGTTGTACGGAATTTTAAAAAATTCACACCTCCGGTCACCGATACCGTTACGCTACGACTGGTACGCCCCAAAATTGCGACATCGCAACCAATACCGTTATGGTGACCGATACGGAGATTTCGAACTATGGTATACAGCTTCCGTGACTTGGATAGGGTGGAACGCAGGTGTGAGAGCGAGAGAGAGGACTGGATCGCCAAAGCGACCATAATAAACCAGCATGGGGCGTCTTGAAACACATGAGGAAATAAATATGGTGAAATTGTCGATATGATTGAATATAGATTGGTTAATATTTTGTCCTTTTATGTATGTGAAATTGGGATGCATAAGACTGTATTGCATACTCGATGATTATTGCTTCGCAAATTTAAGGTTATGCTTGTTCCAATTGTGTGAAAAATGCATGCCTTTATGTGCCAATGTCTTAAGTTCAACCACTTGATAGTAATTTTGTTTGTCATTTTGTTATTTTGGTATTAGATGTTTCTTCCCTGATAAATAACTTAGAACTTTATAAATCATATCCTACTGCAATTCTTTTTATGCACGACATAGATAGTATTAGATACAAGAAGAATGATTACAGGTATGACACATACGCACATATTTTCAATATATGTTTCGCATGGCGATGTTCGGTAGGCACGTACACGAAAACAAATATATGGTGATTATAGGTGCATTTTATATATTTTCTTACTTAAAACAAGTTACATGGGATAGACTTGTAGAAAAGTGAATGTTTTCTTCAAACTTTTGTCTGTTTATGCATGCTCTACTTATATAGATATATGATGGAGTTTTTCACCTTTCTCTTTTGGTATGATCAGGTAGTATCATCATTACAAGCCTACGGAATATAATACAAACTGAGGGTGTGAAGGGGATGTACCGTGGCCTTACACCAACTTTAGTTGCACTACTTCCAAACTGGGCGGTGAGTATTACTTTCTTTGGGTTGCTTCTGGAAAATGATTGAGTCCATTGCAACTTCAAATCTTTTCCCCATATGTAAGTGGTTGTAGCTTTAAATGTTTTCCGATTGCTATCCTATTTTTGCCCCCAATTTTTCTTTCGTTGAGTAGAGACTGGTTTGATGTTGCTTTTGTAAAATCAATATGGTTGAACTACACTACTATGAATACTTGTTTCGAAAAGAAATATGCATTTGTGTTTTTCTTGTGTCCGAATCACCTAGAGGCCACTCTTTTTTTCTTTCTTTCTTTTGTTGCTTTCATCCCCCCCCCTCCCCCCTCCCCCTCCTTCTAGAAATGCAATGCTTTGTGGTGCAAATGCTAGTTTTGTTTCCTAGTCAATTAAATCTTTGTAAAGCCAAAATTTTGGTGGAATAGAATTAATTTGTGCCAGAAAGCTAGAGGATTGTTATGAGAGCGTGAGATACCCGCAAAGTTGAAGGATAAATTTTACCATACTGCTATAAAGGCTAGCCATGTTACAAGGCACTGAGTGTTGGGCTACTAAGAAACGACATATGAGTAAGATCAATGTAGCTAAAATGCTGAGCAAAAAAAGATCAATGTAACTAAAATGAGAATGTTGAGATGGATGAGGGGTACTAGTTGGTTGTTTTTTTTTTTTTTTTTTTTCTTCTTCTTTCTGTTGAACTGTTGGCGCGACTTATTTTGTTAACTTATGTTTGGCCGAATTTCTCATTCTATTTGACCCTTTCACCTTCGAGAATATGCATAGCTTGGTCTCATAGTCTTTATCTTTCTCTTAGTAACCAAAGTACTGATTGTTTGTACAGGTGTACTTCACAGTCTATGGGCACCTGAAAGGCCTGCTCTGTACACATGGTGGGTAAAGGCTGGAAAGCTATTGGCATTGATTTTATTATACGATGTTTCCTCCCCTTCAAATTATGATAATTCTTGTTCGCGGTGGATTTGAACACAGTGCTTGGTTTGGTTTGGTTTAGGACACATCTTGTTCTTTGTCTTACCTTTCTATTCTTTAGCGGAACGGATTGTTAACTCCTGTTATGATAATGCAGTGGATAACAGTTGTCAACTTACATTTGGAGCCAATATGATAGCAGCTTCGGGCGCTGGGGCGGCCACGGCTATTGCAACAAATCCACTGTGGGTTGTTAAGACCAGACTCCAAGTAGGTTGGATCTTGTCTGTGTTTGGAGCTTTCTAAGTAAATTGAACTAATACATCAACAATTGCATTTGATTGCTGCATGTATGACTTGTCTTTTGTAAACATGTGTATTATTTTAATGTTATGTATCAAAAAATTCTCAATATGTACAGAGTTCCATTGCTGTAATTCTTTTGTCGGAGAATTTTCTCCTGTTGGTGAAAAAATATGCTTTGCTAATTTGCAGAAGTACCAAAAGCAGAATACGTTGCTGGAAAATGGGATGGAGTATGTCTATAACACTCCTTTAAAGTGCTAGGAAACACGCTCTGAATTGTCTTAGGTTTTGATCTATGCAAGTAATCCTCCTGGCACACGTTCATTATTCTGTTCGCAGCAAAACTCTACCTATTTTTTTGCATGTCAAACAAATTAGAAGATGAAGAGTCTATAAGATAGAGTTTGCTAGTTGCCTCTTTTTGAGCTTCCTTACCGACTTACTGTCTACTTATGGGGGATCCCTTCTTTCTTGATTTAGGGTCTTGGGGTGTGTCAATTCGTCGATTTTGGTGCTTTTGCTGAAATTGTATCTTTTATTTTGGGATCTTTTCTTTCTTTATTTTTTCACACAAGGCCCAACACCCTAGTATCATTCACAAGACGAACCCATGGGGGACACCTAAAGCCCATGTTTAGTGATTTACGTTCTCACCAAAGTGCTCTTGACATCTGTTAGAGCTTGTCCCACCCTAAAAAAGTAGAATACGAGCCTGCGCGGATTCATTTCCAATTGGTTTTGCATTAGATGTTTTAACATTCTGTTGAAGCTATAGGCTTTTGGTAGCTTTTGGATAAGACACTTGATTGATTTCCCCTTTGTTTGTGCCTATAGCGCACCTTGTTTTGCTGTGATCCCTAGCTTATGGATTCTTTATCCACCTCTCCATGTGCGAGTAGGGCGTCCCTGTGCAGGGTAGCATTAGTTTGTCCCACATTGGTTAATTATACCTCCAAACCCAGTATATGAGCATGCGCAGCTTTCTCAGTCATTGCCAATTAGTTTTGAGTTGGATGCTTTTGAAACACCTTAGACCTAATGCAATGCTATAATTTTGTTTAGAAACACCTTAGACCTAATGCAAAGCTATAAATTTTGTTTAGTATTTCCTAACCAAGAAAAACAAGTTTTTCTTTTGTTATAGGATGGAAAGAATCCAGTAGCTATACAAATGAGTGGATCAGATTGACTAGGTAAATGGAAGATGCATAAAATAAAACTCAATTCACCCAAAACCTGATACTATAGAGCCCAAGACATGCTGCATGTAAAATTCCATATTTGCCCTTTTCTTTTTGTTCATGCTCCATATTGATCTCATGTTTTCCCTTGTAATGGGGCTTTGACGGTATCTAGACTCTATTCTTTCAACTCCATATATTTTGGTACTCACTTGTTCATCATTTGGGCGTTGCCACGTTGGTGCTTGAAACTTCTTCAAAATGATAGGTTTGTGAAGCTAGTATTTTCTACCTGTTAAATTTGGCTTTAGGTAGAAGTGATATACTTGTAGCTGCACTATGAATCCTTCCCCAAGTTAGAGAAAGACTATAATGTGCAAGCTAAAACCGTCACATATAGCTATTAGAATACACAAGTTTCTGAGGTCATAATTACAACTAATGATGGATCCCTAGAAAGCCACAAGAAATGTCCTCAATCTCTCTTTGTATCATTTGATGGTCCGACAGGTGGTCTTTTCTAGGTCGGTACTGGCCTGTTGTTGAAGTTAGCCAACTATTCCCCCAGTTTTTTGGAAAGAAACCCACCCTTGAGACAAAAACTTGTACTGTCCTTTGGCAAGTATCCATGTATTGGCTGGTCTATTACTAATCATTGTCAGATTATTTGGTGTCCAGAATTTGTGTGGGATAGATGTGGTTGACCCTGGCAGATGGGATTTCTATGAGATTGTTGATTATTGTAACTCTGGGTTACATATTTCTGATTGCCATATTCCCTGTTCAACTCCTCCCTTTTGTCTTAACTTTTGTTTCTAGACATTGAAGTCTATTCCCTGTGTTTGCTTGTAAACTTATTTCCTTAATTCGGAGACACCATAGGAGTAACCTGCAAGGGGCCATGGCCCCCTCTACGTGAACAGTGCTTGTTATAGTACTATGAAAGCAATATAATATCTCCATACCTCAGAGGTATGGCCACTCTGCTAAAGATGTGGCCTCCAAACCCCATACAACGCTGTTGATTCCTATTAATTTACTTCTTTTTTTACCCCCTTTCATTTGTTTGCCTTGTGGAATTTTGTTCGCCTTGTGGAATTTTGTTCCCACAGGTTTGCAGACAGAAAGGAGAGCTGCGTATATAGGAGTACGCCATACACATCACTGTAGACAATGTACCGCCTAACTTATGCATACTGGCATGATATTTATCAATTTCCCTCTCCTCTCATCTTACTCAATTTGTGCGTGTTGGGAGATCCAAAAGATTGAAAAGTGCCACCTTTCCCTCTCTACTCAACACCCTCTCTTCCTTCTAAGAACGTCATGGTCCATACCCTTTTCACTTATCTGCTCTTTCTCTTTTTCTCTCACCTGGACCTCCTATCGCTACAACTCTTTGCTGTTGCGAAAGGTTTGCCGGATCTGTGATAGGCCGGGATTTAGCTCTCATCCTACTTTCCCTTTCTCTGTAAAGCTGTCTATTAGCCGGACCTGTCATAAGTGGTCGATTTACCTCTCTCTCTCTCTCTCTCTCTCCGTGTGTGTGCGTGCGTGCGTAAAGCTATGCATTGCTTCTATGAATCCCATAAAGATGCAATGATGGTTCTTCAATTTCATGGGAACTAGAATTCAAAAAATAATGGTTTCCCCAAATTGGGTGAAATTCAGTTCTATTCCAATTTAAAGTTCTGGACCTGAAATTAACACGTTCATCCCCAAAATGATGGTTGTCAATCTTGTTCATCTATTACCTTCTCTGCCTAGATTTGAAGCCTTTTATTCACTCTCCTTGTATATGTGTATATTCTCTTGACGCAAAAACAAATGGATCATACTCCTGGCTGATTCCTAGAATGTTTACAAAGGTGATTCTGGAGCTCGACTTGAGGCTCACTTCGAGGCAAGGCACAGAAAAAACGCTCCTGGGCGTTGATATTTTGGTTAGAGAACCACAAACTCCTTCGTCTATCCGTTCGAGGCGTACGGAGCCGTGCGCTTTTCGTGCCTTTTTCGCCCATATGACGGAGGCGAACACATGAAGAGTCGGCTCTTTTTTTATTTTGTAATTGAAGAGTCAGTTCATTATGAGTTGTTGGGGTGGAAAAGAAGGGTTTTGCGTATTTGCGAGACAGCTTAGAGTGCTCTTAAAAGTTGGATCTATTATGCACTATGTTTTATGCCTTACCATGTTTTTTTTGGGAATTTTTATCAACTATTTTCTTGCTTTTTGTGAGGCACCTTTGTGTGGTACGAACACTATACCCTTCTTTTTATTGTGCTTTTAATTAATTTTATTTCTCATAAATAAATAGTAAAAACTCCAAAAGTTTATGCCTCAACGCCTTGAGGCTTATGCCTCACCTCATGAGAAGTCAACAACTTCGCCTTTGCGCTTTCGCCTCTGGATACTTTTGCTAGGGTAATGTTGTCTTCAAGTTTCTTCAATGCAGATGTGAGTAATACATTGTGGTTGTATTGTATGTTATTCAGTAAAGCCTCGATTATATTTGAGAAACTGCCACATGACGACACTTCGAATTACTTGGATACTGATTTGAACTGAGCGCCCCAAAGTGTGTATAGTTTCTGATAAAAACTCCGCTCATTGAACTGGTTATTTCTGAGAATTATCATGTTTGTGTTGCTCTTACCTTTCTTTTATTTCCTTGTGTAGACGCAGGGAATGAGACATGGTGTGGTTCCCTATAATGGCATTTTTTCTGCATTAAGAAGGATTGCTCACGAGGAAGGGATACGCGGATTGTATAGGTCAGTGATTCTTATTGATACCACAAATATAAGTTGGTAGTTGTCAGGCTTCGTGATCTTACTAATAGCACCATATCACGAATATAAGTTCATGAAATAGCTAGTTCCATAATGTCTGAAGCTCTTAGAACTTGGAATATTTTTGGTACCATAGTTACTGGATTGTTTGAGTTGTTGGTTGTTTTATTCCATTAACTATTTTAAGTGCCAATTCTTGTGATTTCTACAGTGGTCTTTTGCCTTCATTAGCTGGGCTAAGTCATGTAGCCATCCAGTTTCCGTTATATGAAAAAATGAAGTCCTATTACGCAAAAAAGGGTAATGTGTTCTTTCTTTCCTTTTTGAGTTGGTTGTAGATACGAAAGAATCATATATTTGATGGGTGAGATGCTGATCATGCTTACTTGATGATGTCAGATAATACAACCCCTGATAATCTGAGACCCGGGAGACTTGTAATTGCCTCTTCAATATCTAAAGTAGTTGCCTCCATAATAACTTACCCACACGAGGTATTTTCTTTATTTCTACAAAATGGAAAAACATGTAGATATAAGATTATGGGAATTGATTTTCACACTCCCCTTTTTACAATTCACACTCCTTTTTTTTTTTTTTTGTCTTTATTCACTTGAATCTACTATCTTGCCCTTTATTCAATACCCTTTTTCGCACATTGAAGTACAATATTGTAAATTCATGTGGATCAAAACAAAAAAGAGAGTGTGGATGGTTAAAAGGGGAGTGAATCATTTTCCAAGATTATTTGTAGAAAATCGTTTACTCGTTGAAACATGATACTGGTTTGGAATTTTTTTATTTTTGTAATTTTCTGCATTAGTATTTCTCTGGATTTGTATGTATTTATAGACCGCCTCTATATTCCTTGCTTTCAACCCAATTTAAGTGCTTCATAATAGATCCTATTCCGTGGTCATTAAGAAAATGCATTTTTTCGTTTTGAATTTATGGAAACCAATAAAGGAGAAATGAATCATAAAATATGATAATCAGAAAGATGATTATTTTTTGTACTATCCCTGTAGACCTGTCGAATTACAACACCACAATTCCATAAGAGCATGAACTGCGTGGAGGATCAAAGTTAACTAAAACAGATGACAATTTATATCTCCAATTCTAATTTTATACGTGTTGCTGATTCCTGAGTTAGCAACTTTGTTTTGTTTTTGTCATAATAAAATCTGCATTTCCGTTCCAGGTGGTGCGTTCCAGATTGCAAGAACAAGGACAAGCGAGAAATTCTGAGGTCCGATATGACGGTGTCATTGATTGCGTTAAGAAGGTATTTGAAAAGGAAGGTATTCGTGGTTTCTACCGCGGATGTGCAACTAATCTACTTAGAACGACTCCATCTGCTGTCATAACGTTTACTAGCTACGAGATGATACATAGGTTTTTGGAGCAGATTATACCTCCAGAAGAGAAGCATTCGGAGGCCAAACCCTGAATCTGGTGGCCATATTGAACCTCAGGAGGAATATGGAAGGACTGGAAATAATGATGATAGAATTGTAGGACAATCACAAACCCCATCTAAATAGGATAGCGACTTTAGTTCTGTCCGGTAACATTGATGAGCTAAAGGGCTGAGTTCGAGAGTGGCTTCTCTTCCATTCTTACTGAAAACGTGAGACAGATTCCCTTAAATTGGGAACTTTTCAACTAGGGGTGATTATAAGAGAGTTTCAATTTTCATTACCAAAAGAAAAAGAAAATATAGTTCAATTCTTGATTATGCAATGTTCTGTAGCTTAGTTTTGCCAGGTTCTAAGTTCGTTTTACCCCTATTGCCTGCATTTGATGTAGAGAACCCTGATTTAAGTAATTCTTTCAGAGGTATTTACTAGTGTTCTTTTTATTTAAGAAGTTACTTAAATTTTTTGGCAACTTTAACACGGGTAAATGATGTATTCTTATGATATTATAAATTTTTTTGCTCTATCTCCGAGTAGCCATTTGCTCGATATTGATCTGCTTCCATTTCCACTTTCTTGTAAGCAAGGCCGGGCAAACTAAAAAGGAAAAACCACTAGTGGGGGACTCTACATTTTTTTCCTTCATGCGTAGGTCAAGAAATTCTATGAAGGAAACCGAATACGAAGTGGACTTATTTCCTTGTGTTTGTGGAACAAAAGTCCGTGGTTTTTTGCATTTTTCACTTCAATTTGTTTCTGTCCGCGTGCTATTTAAGGTCGTCAATTGCTAACTTGAATACACATTGTTAGACTCAACGTAACTCTGAGACAAATTTTATGACTGTTAGGCTCCGTTTGTTTGGACGTAAAATGTTTTACTTATTTTCTGGTGTTTGGTTGTGTAAAAAATGAGAAAAATATTTTACATGTAAAACATTTTCTATCAATTGGATGAAAATGTTTTGCCCTTAAATTTTCTGTAAGTTATTTTCCGAAATGAACTCATTGCCTTCTACTGCAATTCTCACTGCTCAGTTTCCTCGATCGTCGGTCCTAATCCACGTTCAATTCTAATAATCTCAGATCTCTCTACCATTTAAGCACCCATCTTTTTCTATACACTATTTTGTTAATTTATGAAAATGTTTTCGAGTGTCAACCAAACACCGGAAAATAAAAGTTTGAAATTTGTTTTCTAAAAAAACATTTTACATCAAAACAAATGGAGTTTTAGTGTTGAATTTTTTTGTCACAACTACCACCATTTATTTTTATGAGGAAAAACGAGGTTCGCCAAATCTCCAGTAATTTTTTCGCTGAAGTGGGCAAGTCCAATGCTAAATCTGAACGTAAATAATGGCTTTGTCAAAAGAATGCGATGCATTTGAGGTTTAAATAATGCCATATTTCTTGGATTCATGATGAATTTATTAGTATCTTTTCGTAGCAAAAGCATCAGCATTTATCTCGTGGAGCATTTATCTCGTGGATACAGACGTTCAGACACAAATCGAATATGGACCTAGACGTTCAGACACAAACCCGGACCTAGATGTTTCCCTCGACAATTAGAACCGCCCAATTAATTACTCTGGCAAACATACTAACAATTGGCAATCCAACCACCCATTCACGTCACTAACTCAAAGTTCTGGTGTTTCGCTATAATTGTTTTTCTCTTTCTCTTTCACAAACACAAAAAAAAAAAAAAAAAAAAGAGAAGACAAAATGTCGTATAATTCCAAGTTCACAAGAAAGCCGACAACAATGCCATGGCAAGCCAAGTGGCCTTTGGCCCAACAACATTAGGGGTACTTAGGTGTCAAGAGAAAGAAGGTCAGAAGTCCACCTCCTCTTATAATAGTATTTACTTTCACAGATCAAAAAAAACAATACCCTGGCAACTGAGTAATGACATCAAATACCCAATATCAACAAGTATACAAACCAGACCTCTATATATTATGTACATTCCTTCAAAGCAAACTAACTGATCTACAACAATGGCACACCCTTTCTTAGCAAATCTAATTTCAAAGTAAATCAGAATGAAGATAAAGCCTTAACCACTAGAAAAAGATGTGGTTGAGCAACTAACGAATTTACCAGTCACAGAATCCGGTGAAGGCGGAACCTTGCTATTCTTCAACAACACGACTTGATCGCCCTCAGGCGAAGGATGCATACGTTTACCCGTTGCCTCGCCTTCGCTTTTCTCCTCTTTGTACTCCTGAATTTCCTTCAAAGCCTCCAAAACTTCTTCCATTGTAGGCCTCATTTCCTTCTCAAGTTGCAAGCACCGAAATGCCACCTCGGACACTGATTGAGCCATCCTCTCAATCGAGGAATCTGATTGGAACCCAAGAGAAGGGTCTATTAGCTCATTGAACGCGTGGTTTTGGATCCTGTTGATCGCCCAGTTAGCCAAGTTGATCTCGTGCCTATGCCTACTTATGTCAACTGCCGGCATTGATGATATGAGCTCGATAAGGACGACACCGAAGCTATAAACATCGCTTTTATCGGTAAGTTGGTAGCATTGGTAGTATTCGGGATCAACATAACCGGGGGTCCCCTGTGGAGCCGTTGAGACATGAGTGACGTTGGTTGGGAAAAGCCTTGAAAGCCCGAAATCCGCAACTTTGACACAGAAATTGTCGTCAATGAGGATGTTGTGAGTCTTGACATCACGGTGGATGATGTCAGAAGCATGGAGGTATGCCAGTGCTCCGGCTGTTTCAATGGCGATGCTCATTCGGATAGGCCATGTGAGTGGGGCGTCTTTAGCTCGGTCACCATGTAGGTGATCAGCGACTGTGCCATTAGGGATGAACTCGTATACGAGGAGGAGTTCCTTGCTTTGGCGAGAGGTGCAACCGTAGAGAGCCACAAGATTCCGGTGGTGCAAACGCGTGAGGATTTCGACTTCGTTCATGAATTGGGTCACTCTCTTGTAGTTGTGCTCATATAGGCGCTTGACTGCGACTTCCCGCCCATCTCGAAGTATTCCTGTTTGAGAAAAAAGGTCAAAGATTGAGTAACAGGCGTGACTAATGCGAGTACAAAATACTAGAGACTGGGGACACACAGTGCATATGGCATGAAAATATCAACATGGTTAAACTAAAATGGTAACATAAAAATTTCAAGCGCGCAGTTGAGACTTGAGATTTGAGAGGAGGTGGGAATGATGAAAAGAAAAAGGACTGTTGGCAGTTCAAAAAAATCAGTTGAGAGTAGGGAGAGAGAGAAATCTGAAGCAGTTTTAAGAGAAAATTTGTCGTTAAAGTTCAGACCATGGGGTGTTCTGCATCTAATTATGTACCTAAGAAACATGGACAAGAGGTGCCCAAGACAAATTTTCCAAAGGTTATGGGTATGTATCGTGTGTCCGAACATAGCTGTATCCCACATATGTAAGACACTATATGTGAAGCTAATAGAAGTGTTCGTCACAGTAGCATAGATGAATGTGACCAAATTGCATAGGTAGCGGTGGTAATCTTGTGACATATAAGTTGAACTCTGAGCCTTCTCAATTCTCACCGTGGTATACAGTGCCGAAGCCTCCATCTCCCAATTCTTTAGAAGCATCAAAGTTGTTAGTAGCTTCTTCAAGTTCAGTGTAGGAGAAGACATCAACCCCAAAGTAGATGCTACCTCTTTCAAGGTCAGAAGAAGTGTTCTTCGAGATCCCATAACAGACATTGTTTCGCTTCTTGCGCCACCGGATGGTAAGTATGAGCAAGGAAAGAACAAGGACAACGCCTCCTGGTATGACTGGAGAAAATAGAGGTGCAGCTAGTCAGATTTTGATTCACCCATTCAAAATCATGAAACAAAATAGTACAAAACTACAAATGGAAGAAGTGAGCATCTCCAGTGGTTAGAGCAAATCTCGCATTGCCCATTATTCTTCGGTTAGCCACAGGGCACATGCCAGTATTAGCCAAAGTTTCTTCTACAATGAGAGAGAGAGAGAGAGAGAGAGCCAATCTAGTGGAGAAATTTTTTGGTTTGAACCAACTTTTGCTCTAAATTTAGCATAGGATTGGCCAAAGCAATAATTTTGCAATGGAGTTAACTAACTACCCATTGGAGTTCAATTGTTGGGACAACTAGCCAAGTTGTAACTTTGGCAATGAATTTGCCTACCCATTCGAGTTGCTCTAATGAATGTTGCATATGAATGAAGAACACCAGTGAGATATTTATCAAACATACATCTGTATTTCTCATGTATATTAGAAGCTGATCAGGGGCACATTACCTGTTCCTAGAATCAATTTCAATTTGCTTTTTCCTGCAACAAAGGACAAGGAGAAAAAAAAAAAGATCGTTAAACATGTCCGAAAAGATAGGAAGAGAAAAGCCCAATAACAAGCAAATATTATGACTACTCTGAATGCTTTACACTAAAAACCACCATATGAAATGGACCGGACTGCTATAAGTGAAGATTTTTTTCTTACTCTGTGAATCAACAGCGAAATATAAAAAACATAACCTGAAATCTTCTGAAAACAAAGAAGTGATACGAAAAAAAACTGTAGTTTCCTTGCCGAAGGTTATGAGCTCTATTTCTTCGATAAAAACAAAACAGAACTAGAGAACTGCCACAGTATAAAGTATAACCGCCATTGAAATTTCTGCCTTTTTTTCCAGCAAAAGTAAGAACATCATACAACATACGTTAGTGAGTTAGTGGGGTCTAGGGGAGACGAACTTCAGAGATGAACTAAGGTATTAGCGCTCTTTACCACGCGAGCTAGACACAGGTTCCTGAAATGGGGTTTGATAAGGGCCAAAACACAAATAGTGTTACTGAACCCGCAATGGCCATGGCTTATTTCACACTCATCAGTCATCACAACTAAATAGAACCAGTCCAATGTAAATCCACTCTCAGAAACTTTGCATAGTCTAGAGGCTCCTGTTTTACCATTCTTCCCTCCATCAACTTCAGCCGGTGCATGCAGCAACCCATAAGGCCATTACTCACATTACATTACAGAACCGTTCAAGTAATGAAGTACTGATCTTTTCAAAATGTTCAAATAAGTAAAATACTTGTTGGTGGAATTGGAAAAGGCACAACTGCACAAGTAATTGGAAACTGTGAAAAAATAGCAGGAAATGAGGTGCAGTTGAAAAATAAGAAGAGATTAGCAAAGTTGGGACCGAATTCCATAGAAGATCTGTCAAATGCAAAATGGCTAGGCGGAACAGTGCACTCGGGATTAATCACCTCGACATTGACTACCAGGAAGTGCTGTTTGGATAATAGATTTTTTCAATGAAGCAATTACTCCTCTGGTAAGTTGTATACATAGGCTTATTGCCTTCACAGTAGACCTCAAATCCAAGGTACCCACAAAAACCTGCTTTGCCATCAGTGGTTTCAACTGGGTATGTTATGCGTAGACCAGTAGTTGAACTGACTCTGTGGCGATCATGCTAATGAGGAAACTAAATCTGACATGGAAAAAGTTTTTTTTTTTCCCATCAAAAATTGAACTGCCAGCGCATTTTGGTAGATTTGGTTAACAAGAATGAGAACTGGGATATATAAAAGGCTTGAGGGCATCATTTGATATTTTTCTTTGTCTGTGTTATTGAGTTCAACTGAGTCTGTCAGATTCATCTCAGCAAATTCCAAAGCTAATAGTTGGATTTTACCACTGAAGCCAGATTCCAGAATTTAACTGTGAAACGTTTACTTATCAAATAAAGAATAAAGAGAAACAGTCAAATAACTCCATTCATGATATCAGGATACTGAATTGAAAGGGATAAGGAAACAAAGGAGGGTTGATTAAGGGTAGTTCCTCAAAGTTGTAGAATTGTCTCCAGGTCAAACGTGTATCTGAGTCCATCACTGCCTTTTTACCATGGGATATGAAGTCAACTAGCCATCCCATGGAAATAACATTCAGACCATTGGACTCACTTATGCTCTATTTTAGTACCCAAGGGGAATCTCTAAAGGCTTGTTTCACAGGACAAAACATGAATGTCCAGTAAAGGCACAAAGCATATATGGTACTCATACCGTCATTACAGTGTTTGGAATGAGCCCCATCAGGACAGAAACACACGACAGTTGAACTGTTCAATCCGCAATTGCCTCCGCTGCTTCTGCAATCGGCACAACTCGGTCCAGACCATTCCAAAGAAAATCCTTGGGTCAACAACTTCGCATAGTCTTGAGTCTCCACAATCACACTTGAATTTTCCTCAGTTAATTCAACTGGTGCAAACACTAAGGACTCACAGGGCACCGGAGCGCTAAAACCATAATGCTTTCCTCTAGGAACCAACGCGACAAAGGAGATCAGAATTGTTTGGTTGGCAGCGAAAGCACATGTAACTACACGTTTTGGATAACTAATAGAAATGTTCGCCGAGCAGTTGTAGAAGAACAGGAGATCAGAATTGGAGGATTGGAATGTTAAGGATGATCGGTCGAAAGAGAAATTTTGTTGGGGAGCAAAGCACGTGGTGTCAAGCACCTCTACATCTAAAACCAAGTGAAATGACTGGTTGTCATAAGAGATATCCTCAATGAGGTACTGGGCACCAGAGGTCTTATATATGGGCTTATTTCGCTCGCAAGTGACATCAAATCCCTTTTCACCGCAGAAATCATCACTTTTGTCAAGGATCCAGAATGGGTAGCTTATGTTTGGACCAGTACCACAGTTTTGAGGTATGCAGGCTTCATATTTTGAATCTGCTGTCAGAACTGACTCAACTAATATGGTGGAGATTACAGAATGGATCACCACATGAAAGAATACTTCCAAACTCATCAAGTTGTGCAAATCCATTTGATGGACAGAGTTGAAGAAGAACAAGAAGATTAAGAGTAAAAATTAGAAATGTGAATGGGAGGGAATGAATGAAGAAAATCAATGCAAGTCACTATCAGATTTGAATGATTCTAAGTTTGTAAAAATGGTTTTGGTATTATTTTTATTTATGCATTCAAGTTGACTTGGCTCACACTTACAGTTACCCAGCCTTTTAAACTAGGTTGCAAACCTTATACTAATTAATTTGCTTGCGAACCTCATAATTGTGTAATCAATATCAGAGGTTGTGAAAACAACAATATATGTTTTTTTTTTTCCTAGGACTATGGATGGAATATGAAATTGGGTCAAGTACCCATTCGTGAATTGTCCTTCTTAAATCAACAGAAGATAAAAACTACAACGAAGTCAATGTGGGTGTCATATGAAATTTAAGTTCAAGAAGCCTATGTTAAATCCTTGGTAAAACTATATAAAATGGGTGTTTGAGTACAAAACATATTTTAGCTAACCCTTTGTCATAATCTTGAGATACTATTAAAGAAGTTATGTGCAACATGTTCTATATATTTTCAGTTTGAAAATCTCTGGTGTGTGGGGATTTTGTTGGAGCGTTAAGACTGTAAGTGATTGAGAAGAAGACCATGTCATTAGTTTGTTGGAAGTGACCTTGTAGGAGTACTATTTTGTTGGCACATTTGCCTATATACGATAGGATATTATGGGAACAAAGAGTCTATACGTTGTGCCCTAAGGCAAAGCATGCGTGCTCTGGGGCCAATCTTTCATTTTTTCATTCAAATTTTGGATCCATGAAAAAAATTGAAGATTGGATCGAGCATCTACACATATCGGATTGAGCTGATTTTTCACAAAGCTCACTCATTTTTAAAAAAAAAAATTATTGAACGACTCGGATCATACATGTGGGGCCTAGAGTGCGCCCCTGTGGCCGTCGATTTCTGTAGCAGCTTTGAAAGAAAACAAAGTGTATGCTCATCCTCCTTCCAAATGCTACCCTAAACAAATCATATATCCCTCACCCCCTTCGACTATATTTTCCGTACTATTATATCCCCTTATTCGACTCCCACGAAAGACATACTTCTTTGGGTGCGATAGTTTCTTTTGTGAATTCTCTATTTCCACTGTGGATGACCAAGCTTCGAGTGGATCGAAGGGTGGAAGCTGGTATGGACATCCCTTACCTCTAAAAAAAGTGCTTCCTACTAGTTTTAGAAAAAGAGTAGGAAAGGTGATTTCATTATGGCTCTGTTTGCTTCAATGTCAAACATTTTACAACGGAAAATAATTTTTGTGGAAACGGTTTTTCATAAAAACATTTTTCTTACTTTTAATTTGCGGCGTTTGGTTGACATGATCTTTTCTCTGGAACAAATTGATTCAGTTCTCTTACATTCGTGTTGGAGTGCTCTTTAATTTGGTGGAGGGGAAGGTGGTGAACCGCCAATGGTGGGAAGCACAAGAGAGACAAAATAATGAAAATAGAGAAACACTTGCTGGTGCGTGAGAATTAAGGAGGAACGTTGCCCTCATAGCAGGTCGATCGATTTCGGAAAATAACTTACCACTGTTTGTCACTTATATAAGTCATTTGATGGTCTCGAATAAAATCGTTTTTCCTCCCTCCCCAAAAAATTTTTTACTTGATTTCTAAGCAGCCAAACAAAAAACAACTGCTCGAAAATATTTTGCTATTTCTAACTAGAAACACCATCACAAGAATAAAGTAGGTAATGGATTCGAGTCTCGCCATAGGACTTCATTCCCTACCTCTTAGATTACGTTTCTTGCACGTACATAAAAATAAGGAGAGAGAGAGAGAGAGAGAGAGAGAGAGAGAGAGAGGACTTACCTGAACGACGACACCGGACATAATGAGGCCTATCAGTGCAAAAGCACTTGAATTGATATGTATCCAAATCAATCCCACACCTACCTCCGCTATCCTCACACCTACTGCAATTCGGAGCCCTCCATTTTACCTTGAAGCCCCTCCTCAGCACACTCAAATAATCCCTTATCACATCACCACTTACCAATTCAACTGGCGCTAGCACCTCCGTTTGGCAACTCTGCAATCCATATCCCAGGTTCCCATCATTCCCGAACATAGCCAATCCCCCATTCCCATTCCTACTCTCCTCTCCACACCCAATTCTGTACTCCAAAAGATTTTCACTCAATGAGGAACAATTTGAAAGCAGATACAAAACCGAACGATTCGAAACAACACTGAATTTATCCACCTCTAGTGATACGTTACTGATTGGAGGCCAACAATCGTGCTTTAAATTCCAAACCGCGGTGTTGCTTAGCCGGAGGGTCTGCCTTCTGTAAAGAATTTCTTGTATTGTGTAATTGTTGTTGGGTGTTTGGAGAATTGGGTAGTTGTTGTTTTGGCAATTTAGCTCAAATCCAGGGTACCCACAAAAGGGTTCTTGCTTATTTTTAATCCAGAAAGGATATCTTACGGTTTGGTTGCCACAGTTTTGGGGTACACAGGCTTCATAGTTCGAACCCCCACTAGAAATTGTGGAGGTCTTGATAAAGAAAATGAATATAGTAAAGGGTAAGGAGGGTGTGAGGGGAGATAGGCTTTGATGCTTCATTTGGAAGGATGTTGAGCTAGTAAGAGATAGAGATATATAGGTAATGAAGATGACAAAGTATGCGGGGGAGAGAGATGCCAGCCGGGCTTGGAACTTAGTGGTTTGTTCCTACCTAAGGTTTTTGCTTCGAAACTTATCAGGTGTTATCAATTAATTTGGGACCACTGAAAGTTTGCTTGGCCAATATTAACTTCGAACCTTGCCCAATGTTCACTTCGAACCTTGCCCGGACACTAGTTGTCAATTATTTATATATTCAGAGAGAGAGAGAGAGAGAGAGAGAGAGAGAGAGAGAGAGAGAGAGAGAGAGAGAGCCGGGTC
>JAOTQK010000004.1:8294142-8308544 GCA_025642025.1 Rhododendron ferrugineum
TGGGGTGGGGTGGGGTGGGGTGGGGGGAAAGATAAGATGTATAGAGAGTGAAGATGACTAGGTATGGATGGAGGTGTGCCGTGTAAAAGGTTGTTTGACTTGGTATGCAAGTGGGAATTTGAAGTTGTATGACTTTTTCACTTGACATATCGTAGAAATCCCACACTACCGTTAAAATATTTGATCAAGTGTCGAAAATGTCATTTCTTCATTTCCATTACAGTAGAAATTCGAGTAAAACTTCCTTTGATATATAGGAAGTACTTAAATGGACAAACCCATACCTGCACATAAATTTGAGGAAAAAAAAAGGGGTCTTTCTTGATTTGAGCATTTAAAACTTAATTAGATATAGGTTTGGGTCAAAGTCAGGAATGAATTTCGAAAGATCTTCTTAAAATTTTGATTTTGAGTCCAAAACAAGAATAAGGAGTGGGATCAAGAATGGAGAATCATTTTTTTACCATAGAGAAAACTAATCTCAACGGTCCAGATTAGCTAATGCTAAGGTGCAAATAATCCCCCTTTAGTTCAATTCTTATTTTAGTCCCATGCGGCAAACATGGGACTAAGCTAATCTTGAGGGATGTGTAGCCCCACATGTTCCTGTGTACCTGATGAAGGATTATAATCCCACCATCAAATATGCCCTATGTGTTGAAACAGAATGATAAGCGTTGAATTTCGTTGGGAAATTTGAAGCCCTTTTAACTTATGTCTATATATAGAGTTAAATGTCAATAAAACTGCAGGGCCCAGGGTATAATTTACCCTCATTTGGTGTTCATATCTGCCTCATATCTTAGACTATTGAATTATTGTGCCCTTTGCCTTGGTAGGACATGGTAAGAAAAGTCGTACAAGTTGACTAACCTCTTCCGACCAGACTGACAATCTTGAACTATTGACCTGTGATTTGAGAATGGTTGAATTTATTTGGTTTGGCTCTGTGCTAGTACTGGAATTAAATTTATCATGACTAGAAGTCAGGCATATGCAATGCGTGTGCAAATTGAATTTTAATAGTGTTCCCCTATATATAGTTGGTGTGGAATTTAGATTTTTGCATTTTTTATATTTTACACGCGCATTGCATGTGCGGCTGTGCTTGATCTCTAATCTAGTAATAAGAATATCAAATGTATGACCTTGATCAGGTTGATAAAAATGTTATGTCAAAAATCCTTCTACTATCTGCAAAAGACAAAAGGTGCTTTTAGCAAAAATTAAGAAGGGAAGAAGGCCATGGCTTTGGAGTACAGTTTTAGCAATTGAGTTTAACCCGTATCTTTGTAACCCACTCTTGAGAAATTTTAATTTTCAAGTTTTGAACAAATCAGCAAAACAAAACATTACAGCAAATATTTTGACGGGATTTGGATTGAAGTGCTAGGTTGGTCATTTGAAAACAAACCCAAATGAGGAAAAAAAGAAGATTTTTTTAGGATCCGTTTGATTAGAAAGAAAATTAAGCTAGAAAGTGAAAATGAGAAAAAATAAAGTGAAAAGAATTTTATTTTCTTACATGTGTTTGGTTGAAATGAATTTTTTTTAAGAATCTTACAAGAAAAAATATATATTTACTAACTTACCCTTAACATGCATAGTGGATCATGATAGAAAAAGAAAAGTTATGGACATAATAGGAAATGTCATAAAATGTGACAACTTTCACAAGAAAATAATTTTTTTTTGTTTTTTTTTAGCAAGAAAGTGTGAGCTATGTACTCATGCTTTAATGGGTTGTACAAGAAAATTCACTTTCTTATATTTTCATGCTAATCAAATAGTAGAAAAATGTAATTATTTTCTCTTTCTTGCATTTTTTATCACTTTCAATCTATTCAAACGGATCCAAGAGAACTTTAAGAGAGAGACCTTCATTGTACATTAACACTGTAATTTCGACTCTCATAGTCAAGTTTGCAAGTTCGACTCTCATAGTCACCCAAAAAAATAACAATGTTACGTACATTTCTACCGACCATTTCTATCTCACATATGTATTGGCCTCAAAATTAATGGGCCCCACACATATGTGAGAGAGGAGTGGTCAGTAGAGTGTTCCTAGATTTATTGCCAAAAAAACCCGTAAGCCCATTAAAAGTTTATCTGTTGGTTTACGCAGGAAAAAAACTAGTCGATCGAGGTGTGCATAAGTTGGATGTATACCCAATTACTAGAAGGTCGGGAGTTTGAATCTTCCCATCTGTGTATGAGTGTTCTTCTGTTGGGATTATTTCTTCTCCTAATAGGGGGCTTGTAGTTGGATTGGGTTTATAGTAGTTTAGTGATTCGGCTTAATTATCTCGTGGACTCTCGATCACACGATTGATGTAGTGTCCCATGATTTGTATTTTCTAATTCATACGATATAATGATCTAGCTTTCGTATCGATTTTTTTAATGGAAAATCTCATCATTTAAGTGCTGGCATCAATCACCTCATTCTGTTTTATTTAGTGCGAGGCCCATCCTAAAGGAATTTATTGCGGCAAATTCAACGTTTTTTTTTTATCGGCAAAAATGAAATTTATTAAAAAGGGGATCAAACAAAAAGTTGGACGATACATCACAAGGGCATAGCCCGGAATACCCAAGGGTCTACAAGGGTCCAAAACAAATAGACACTAAAGCCCAACTCTACACCTAAAATAAACAATGACAGTCTAAACACCCAAATCCGGCCCAAACCTTGAACCGACCCACCCAAACCAACCCTCAAACCCTAACCACTTCAACATCCAGCATTTTTATGAACAATCTTGTGTTTATTATTCGAGCAACGATACAAACACAACTTTGAAACAAAACTCCATACGCAAATTGTATTCGGAGTTGTCCATGTGCCTCGAACCGCTCCGAACGCAGTTGTATCCGGAGTGTATTTGTAGAATTTTTGATATTATTGCGGTTTAAAACTCGTAAAGCTAACTGTAACTCTGACCAACTTTCAAGTAGCGGGCCTACTTCTAAGTCCCTTACAGCTCGTTTGGATGGTAAGAAAGGAGAAGAAAAGAAATGGGTAGGGTTTCTCGTCAAATCTCACCACCAGTGGTGAGAAATTGTGAGAAACAAAATGGAGCAATAAACGTTTACTATTCCTCCTCCTTTCTCGCTCTTTTTTACTCCGTATTTGTTTTAGTCATCTCATTAAAGAAGAGTATTATCCTTTCTTTTTTTCCCTCACAATTTCTCTCAATCCAAACGGGCCGTTAGGGAGGCGCATGACACCACCAAACTATGGAGGGTCAATTGGTTTTGCAAATTGTTGAGAAATTGTTCACGAATTCTGAGTTCAAGGGAGTCAAAAAGGAACTTCCATGCCGGTGGTCAGAAGTATCACTCGTATTCAAGTTTTCAACATATTGACGGAGGGATCGCAAATTAATTAGCTCATTGTTGACTGTAGTTAATTGAGATACTCAAGTGCCAAAACCCATGTAGGAGGATACTCAAGTGCCTTAATTAGGTGATCCGGACTTAGGTGCCGTTCCACTTTCTCTTCTTTTTTTAAAAGTTTTTTTTTTTCAATTTTCAAACTCAAATATAATGAAAATGAAAAATAATTTTTTAATTTTTTTTACACCGTATAATAGATCTCAATGAGATCTATCAAACAAGATCCATATTGGTAGGAAAATTATTTACGTAAACACATAATTTTTGAGCTTGAAATTACCTCATTTTCTAAAAAGTTCTTTTTTGAGAAAGCGGAACACCCTTTTATAGTCTTCTACGTTTATTGATCCGATCGAACGCAGACATCTCACAGGACTATGTCTGACATTTGTGCACAGATGCATCCCACCTCTCACTCACACGAACAAAATTATTATAAGTATTATAAATGGGGTAAAATTCCGTATGAATTAGCCCAATACAAAAATTTCGTTCATACGTGAGTGAAAATCGAACCCATGATTAAAAACATTTTAAGATTTTTATTACCAGCCAGTGCACCACTCCTGATTAATAACTTAAGATGTATGGGCTTGTCTCACGACAATGATGATGGCTTTCGGCTTAATTGATGCATATAATTTCCGTTAATTTGTAAATATAATTGGAAAATTGGGATCTCTACGTAGGTATGCACAGAAATCTTTACCTTAGTAATGAAAAATGTATTTTCCTTGCTAAAATTTCAACGCTAAAGTAACCTTTTGGCGAGGAAAACAGTTTTCCTCGCTAGAAAAGACGAGGAAATTGAATTTCGTCGCGGAAAATATACATTGCCAGATTTTGTCGCCGATAGCTCTATCTTGTTGTAGCGGCTAAAATTGCAATCCAGCCTCCTATGGCCTTAAAATCGCCTCTCAGGGCTTTGTCATTTTGGCTCCAATTGCTCACAAAATGCAGCCAAGAACTTGCAGCCCAAAATTTGGCATATGCGCGTATAGTGCTACAGCTATGGCAAGTACCATATAATTGCAAGGAGAAATTCAAAGTGTTTTGTTCCGAATTACTGAACATGAATTTTTCTTCCAAAGCTATACTGAAAACAGAGGTTTATGCCTAAAGTTTTCTCAAATTCAAATGGAAAATTGTATACCAAAACATCTCAAATTCCAACTTGAACTATGTTGACTTGATTCTGATATCGGACTTGCTCATGTTTCCTTTTTTGGACCTAATCAGATACGTAGGCAAGGCCGGCCCCAAGGTAAGCCCTGCAAGCTCTCGGGCTTGGGCAACCAAAAAAAATTTAGTTTAGGTATAAATATATAAAGGTTTCTTTCTATACCACAAGCAGCTTGCTTGGCATTATGGCCAGCCACGAGCTGTTAAAACTTGCGGCAGCCGAGTTCGATTCCCGGCGTGCACCCATAACCCTCTTTCCTTTGGTATTTGTGCTCCTCCTCCTTCCCGGCTTCCCCCTCTCTCTCTCTCATTTGCAACTACTCCTAAGATGTTTTAAAAATCTCCAAAATCAAACTATGCAAAACCCCTGCCAGTCCATTTCCCTCCAAAGATCATGTTTTTAATCTCTCTCAAAAAAAAAATATAAAAACCCCAAAGCTCTGGGGTTTTGTTCTTAATGTTGTTTGGACTTTGAATATAAAACATTTCTATTAAAATAATATAATTTCTTCCCAATTTGTAATTTCAGTAGACATTTTGTTTTAATCTCAAATTGATTTAAAAATCTGCTCCATATAATTTCAAGAGGTAAATTGAACATGGGTAACAACGGAAGTACGTAGTAACATAAACGGTTGCCAGCTGCCGTGCATCCGGCGAAGCCACCTGTCATCGCTGCCACCGCAACCCCCTCTGCCCGAAATATTGCGGAACCAATACGTATTCACGGCCGCAATCCCTTACCCTGCCCACTATTACAAAAACCAAATTAAATGGTTGGAAATTTTCGATCAAACAAACACAACTGTAATGTATAAGAGATATGTTCTTACATTTGATTAAAAAAATATTCATAGTTAAATAAATCGAGCCAGCTAACACAGTTTTTATTTTTACCTTTGAACTACGTACCATTTCGTTAGAGAGATTAAAGAAATTGGCTATGATCTCAATGGAAAAATGAGGCGCCATTCCACTATAAGCATTTTTGGGCATTTTTAATATTTTATACTTTTCGAGATAGGTCATTCTCCTCAATTGAAATAGGCCCCCCGAGTTCTACGACGACTCAATTGAAAATTTTGATTCAAAAATTATTTTCTTTGCAGCGGATCGCGCTAATCATAAAACACTATAACCGGAGTTTAAATTTTGATGTTGATTTTCTTTATGTTATTCAAGTTAAAATAACACTATAATTTTGAATATTTTTTTACTTGTATGTTGTTTAATTTTGTACGTATGACTTAATAGTAGGTGAGCAACAAAGTATGAAGTTGGGCTAGGGCAACCCAAATGTCGGGGCCGGCACTGTACGTAAGCAACCTACTCAAATGTGTGCATGCAGTCACGAAGTTAAGAAGATTTAGGATTGGCATATGATTGGTAAATGAGTGAGTGCCAACCTAGTTAGGATGTACTCTTCTTACAGTGATGCCGTGATTCCTAAGTTTATAAATGAATCTCGAAGGTTCACCAAAATACTAAAGTAGCCATAGATTGCTCGCTAAAAAAATTAAATTATGTAAACATGAACTACGCATGTTTGGTTTGATCCATACCATGGGTACGTAGGAAGCCTGGATTCTTATCTAAGTTTAGCCGCTAAAATAAATAAAACTCAATCCCCCTTTCCTCTCTCACAAAAAGAGACTGACGATAAAGAATAGTTGGAATAGATCGATCAATGTGTTTTTTGTTTTATTTTTTTAACGAAAGATATAATTAAGAGATATGTTACATCTTGAATGGGTCCGAATCACTTAATAAAAACTTGACATGATTTCTTTTCACGTGGGTGAGATTATGTTGAGCAAACGATCAAATTTTTCCCTAACATTTACCAGTGAACATTCTGGACAAAATAGAGATGAGGAGCAATAAGCCACTGGGTGGAAAAGGTGTTCGGCATGAAGTGACGCTAGTGGTGCACTGCTGGTGGAAAACTACACTAATCGTGAAGATAATAAGCATTCAAATCCAAACCCTTTCATGGGCATGCTTTCCACTTTGTGGTGGTGGACAAGAGGACAAACAAGGTTAAGGTCTTATCTATGGATTTGATTTCCTAAAAAAAAGAGTAGTGATAGTGCCAAAACTGTTTTTGTCGAATTTCGATGATCTGAGCCGCTCAATGTCTTCAGAACGTGATTTTAAGGATATTTGCGAGTAATCGACAAAAAAAAAGGACCGGAAAGGGCTTCATCCGAGCAGTTTTTGTTTATTTTTTATCGAACGGTTCAAATAAAAACTGCTCGAATGAAGCCCTTTTAGGTCTTTTTTTTTGCTAATTTCTGGCAAATACCCTTAAAATCACGTTCTGAACACATTGAAAGACTCAGATCATCGAAATTCGATCGGAAAAAGGGAAAAAAGGGGAGATCCGCAACTTAATATGGTAAGGACACCTATACCTAAAGCTGACTATATATCCGGCCACCTAATTCATATGCCCATGTTAATCTTAACAAGCTCGCACACCTCACCTCACATAGGTTAAAACTCCCTTAAGGAGTCCACGTGCACACCAGCACTTACCACTTTTGTTATTTTGCAATCAAATCCCATAGTTTAAGAAAATCTCATAGGAAGCCCACATAAAAATAAATCCAACTTTAATATGATTAATTCTTTTCTTTTCTCTTTTTTAAGAAGAGCCGGGTCTCACATAAGGGTGGTTGTTTTTGATGCTGAACAAGACAGCGAAAGGCCCTATGAGTTGCTCTAATTCAGCATTAATATCTAATCCTGTCCAAAACTACGTATGGAATATGTAAACTTATGTACAACACAACATTGTGTTGGTGACAATTTATTTATGGGCATCTATTTTTTTTTTACGGAGAAAAAAAGAATTTTATTAATCACGATAACGGAATACATCAAGTTGAAGGGTAAGAAGAGATAGCATCACAACATGTAAGTAACATCCCAACTAGGTTGACACCCTACCCCACGATAACTATATGCTATTCAAGCCCAATAATTAACAAGAGATCAACCCAAATAGATTACAAAATAAACACCCAGAGAAAGCTTTCAAAGTAAGAAGCAGAAGCTTCCCCACTAGGCTCATTCCCAAACAGTAGCGTAAGACTTCCTTCTTCCGCAACCAATTGGAGGTAAGGCCCATGTCCAAAACTGGCCAAAACTGAAGAATAAAAGCCTCAGGATTCAACCCTTGCACTAAGATGGGTATATAATCATGATAATGGTAATCATGATGTGCATCTATTTTTTTGGCCATAGGATGGCATTTGTTAGTCTGCTAATGAAATAGAAAATTGTATTAGCGCTGTGTAAATGAAGTGGATCAAATTATCGGGTTCACAGCCAGTACTGGTGGGAAAGCATTTATGATTAATGTTGATCCAACTTTGCTATTTTCTGATTACAATTTACTCCAAATTATCGCGTTCTCAATTTTGCTATTTTCTGATCCAGCTGATTCTATCGAGGCAGCAATCTTCCCGGCCTGAAGTTGCAGCAGTGTTATATGGTATTACATCATTTGAAATAGGCTTATGATTTTGGCACTCCCTTTTTTTTGTTAATCGCACTCCTCTGCAAGTGTATTTTTGGTGCAAAAAACACTTGCAGGGGAGTGCCGTTAACGAAAAAGAGAGTGACAAAATCATTTCCCTAGAAATAACACCAAATATGACTGCTGTAAGTGCATTATCACTCCTTTACGTACGTAGGGGCGGAGCTAGTATGTGGGGAAGTGGCACGTGCCACCACCGGTTTCAAAAAATACAAAAAAAAAAAAAAACATAATAAGGTTAAGGGAATTAATATAAAAACTTGAAGAATTCTACATGAATAGCGGACCCGGTGTTCCTGCAGTGAAGGAAAAGCGCTGCAAATTGCAATCCCCTAAAACAACGTCGTTTTGGAGTGTATAGGAAATAATCACGTGAATCTCCTCCTCCTCCTCCTCCTAACTCTCTCTCTCTCTCTCTCTCTCTCTCTCTCTCTCTCTCCCTTTGACCCCTCTATCTTCTTTTCTTAGGAGTGAATCGTTTCTGATCTTAATGGCCATCCCCCAACCCCACGCAAAACTTCCATCACTAATTCCCCATGTTCTCTCTCTCTCACTCTCTCTTCCCACGCAAAACTTACTATACCGTTTCATCAATCTTATCTGTTCACTCTTTCTGTGGAGTAGTAGTGCACTGCATACTGCATAGAGATGTTTTCACCCTATCAATTTACAACTCTTTTTTCATCATTACCTTTGTTCAGTTTACTACTCCATTTAACAAATTGTTCAATTCTTTTAGTTACCGAAAAAAAAAAAACTTGTTCAATTCAAGTTTCTAAACCCACCGGTATGTCTAGGTTTGTCCAAACTTTGGTTCACTTGGGATTGCAGTAATTGACGAAAATGCTTTCAGGGCCAAATGGGATTACACCACCAAAATCAAAAGCTGCTCTTCAAAAATAATGAGAAGGATTTGAAAGTTTTTTGTGAAATTTTAGGATTACAGGACCGACAAAGGATAGTGTTGGTTGAGGACCCAAATAACTAGGAGAGGAGGACCCAAATCTTATAGTATAGAGAGAAAGAGAGAACCAATTATTCTCAGCGTTCAACGTTAAGTTGCCGTTATATATGGTGAAGAAGAAAACGAATTAAGAACAAGACAGAAGACGACAAAGGGGTCAGAGGGAGAGAGTGAGAGATTATTCTCAATACACCCCAAAACGGCGTCGTTTTGAGAGGCTGCAATTTGCAGTGTTTTCTCTCATTGCAGGGACACCGGGTCCATGAATAGCATCTTGGTAGAGTGACAAAGGGCTTTGTTGTATGGTGCCTTGCGCTAGGGTTCAAAACCCCAAGTACTCTATATTTTTCCTTTTTTCAGTAACACACACAGACACACTCTCTCATCTCTCTCTCTCTCTCTCTCTCTCTCTCTCTCTCGTACTTGCACAAGTTTTTACAAGATTTGTAATTTTTCCCACAAATCGGAAAGGAATGTGACCCATTTGGAAATTAAATTTTTTTATGACCCAATTGAACACATAATTTATTTGTCAACTAATGTGGTTCAATTAGGAATTTACGGATATAAAAAAAAAACTAAAACTTTATACAAATACTGTTAAAAAAGCCCACAACATAACCTAATTATACAACTTCACACTTAATTTTTTTGTCATATTTTTTCGCATAACATGTAACTAGATTTTCATTGAATGGTGTCACTCCCGCGTCCGAATCCTGGCTCCGCCCCTGCCTTTACGATAAACAAACTCATACATGCTATTTTCCTTTAAACAAAAAAAGACTTACTCCATGTTCAATGTAGAACCAGCTTCCACTTCCATTGCTCCAAAAATTGGCTCAACCAAAAAAATTGAGCATGACACTCAAAGCTTACATGTACACTTATGCTGGAATCAGCCAATGCAGGTTCAATGTCCATTCAATTTCCAGCGAAGACAACCCAGAAGAAGAGGACCGTTTAGAAACACTACTAACTCTAACCTTAATGTCTAATAGACACCCAAACTTTAACACTACTAGCAAAAAATGTCACCAATTTGACGGCTTTAGACGGCAAGAGCCTAATTGAATAATGGTTCAATAGTTTGGGTGTATAATTAAAGTCTAGAAAAAATTTGGGTGTCAAGTTGGTGACGTCAAACTATTGGAACCTTGGGAAGGTGTGGACAAACTCGCTCCCCGGTCAACCTCATAATTCAGAACTGACAATGTCTGGCGAAAATGAGGCTGCTACTGCCTTTGAGCACCTCTGAAAGACTGCTGGCCAACACTACACCCTGCCCCTAGCTGCTGCACCGAGCCCGACTCACTACGCGCTCCAGCCCCTTGAGGGCAACTCCAAGCAAGATGATCCGTCTTACCACAATTATAGCACGCCTTAAAAAGCTGTGGATTGAGTATGGATGTGCCCAGGTTGATTACACTTGTAACATACGGTTAGAGGTCTAGATGAAGCACCCCGAGTTCTCAAAGAAGTAGGCACCTTAAAGTTGGATTGGTTAGGTGGTTGTTGAGATGGTTCCCTTTGTCTCTTCCACCCTTGACTCCCAAAACTGCCTAAAGAAGAACTCAAACTCCCCACTGGTTGCCTTGGTTCCCAAGCCCTTGCATTCCTTTGAGCCTCTTTTGGAATTTCGATGCTCCTTGCACACTCAACAACTTCAGAGAACTTCATCCTACGTTGGACTGTCACCATCCTCCTCACAGTGTTGTGCAACCCCTTTTCAGACCGTCGACACCTCCTTTCCTCCGTCGCCACCAACTCCGGAGCAAAACGAGACAAAGATTGAAACTTCTGCACATACTCTGAAATGGTCATATTACCCTGTTCCAATTTCTCAAATTGATCCCTCAACTTATCACGAAAAGTCTCTGGAAAGTACTGCTCCTCAAAGAGCGCTTCAAACTCGACCCATGTCAAATTCTCAACGTTTGGTTTGTTCACTTGAGCCGTGGTCCTTGCCGCCTTCCTCGCATCCTTCCTACTCTCTAGGACAGACTCCCACCATTCGCCGGCCTCCCCAACTAGTTGGACGGCCACAATACCAACTCTGATGTTGTCTTCAGTGATGTTGAGAGCTCTAAAGAGCTTGCGGATTTGAGCTAGCTAGTGGTCGGCTACTAGAGGATCGTTACTAGTTCCATCGAACACCGGAGGATTCCTACGGCTAAACTCTCGCATTGCTACCATGGCGCGATCTTCGACGTTCTCCCTAGGAGCTTGGTTTAAAAGATTTGCAGCCGTAAGTGCTGCGACGAGGTCCCTAGCAAATTGAGTCTGATTGGGTGGTATACCTGCACCTCAATCGGCCCCAGCCTCCGGATCCCCACTAGGGTTCTCCCCGTGCTGACTAACCTCATCTTCAAGAGGCACCCCACGGCCACGACCATGGCCTCGACCACCCCGGGTTCCAGCCCCACCTCGTCTAATACGCGTCCTAGGAGGCATCTTACAACACGATAGAAGAAAGAAAAACTATTAACCACAACGTCATAACTATGAGGTCAAGCCACAACGTCTCAACACGGGCTAACAACTCTATACCACTCTACGATAATGAAAATGCAATGTCAAGTAGTCACATAAATGCTAGTCACACAAGCATGCACAAGTTATGTTAGAAGGCGTGACATTTTGAACCCATGAGACGAAACGCCTCCCCACGGTCTCTAGGTGTTCTAAACCTATGCTTTGATACCAAGTTGTCTCATCCTCGATTTTCAACATAAATATAATGGATTTTCATAAATAAAACCTCACAATAATCCGTACAATACCCCAAAAGAGTTTTACATTTCCATTCCACAATTCCACTTTATTCTCCTTAATTATCCAAAAGATTACATCTTTGGCTCTAAGGCCCGAATTAACATAAGTACCAAATGTCAAGAGAGTTAAGAATTTACAATATTGTTTAATCAAAAGATTTACAAATAGAATTTCTAATACATCTTCCAAAATAAACTACAAAGATGGCTTAATAACTCCTCAGTTTTAGTTTTCAAAACAATGTCCACGTCCAAGTAATCCAAATAAGCAGCTATTGCCCTAGGTTAGTACCTGAAAATGAATTAAAGTCTGAGCTACATTAGCCCAGTAGAAAGCTCTAATCTAACAATGTATGCACATGAAATGTAGGAATGATCACAAGATGAACAATAGCAACAAGATTTGATGAACGAACGGTAATAACTATTCAATTCCAACATTTCATTTTCAGAACCAATCATGTGTCCCAATGAATAACTTTAAAAAAAAAAATACCATATGTCAAATTATGTCTCGTACAAGTGTCATGAGCCGAAACTCCTGCCGGGCCAGTTAAAGGACCCCGATGTCCTCTGTCAGGTACCTTACCCATATGGAGGTCCTGAAGTATCAAATACGAGCATATAGCTCCTGCCGGGCCAATTAAAGGACCCCGATGTCCTCTGTTAGACACTCACCCGTCGATGAGTCCTGAATGTTCTCGTCGTGTCCGTAATGTTTCAAAATCCTTTTTCCGTCACGTTAATATCATTCAAACCCAACTTTGATATATATAAAAAAAAGATTTTTCGTGATAATACATCCAAATGAGCATTAAAATCATAGATACGTTCATTGAAGTCTCAAGGCACGAGTGGTCAAATTCGGGATCATTTGAAAAGTGCTGGAAATAGGTTAGAAGTGATCGGAACCCAAAATAGTGGAGGAGGGATCAAAATCAGCACACTGTCCAAATACAAGGTGTTATCAATACCCTTAAAGAATGGTGTCTATAGCAATGGGTCGAGATCAGCCAAAACGTAATGTTATCGATACCATGAAGGAATGTATCGATAACAATGGGGTCATGGTCATTCCAGACGTAAGGGTAGCGATAACAAAGGTCAATGGTATCGATAACATTGGGTTTTCTCGGTTTTAGAGCTCAAAGGTATCGATAACATTGGTGAAGGTATCGATTACAGGGCTGTTCGAGCAGAATTTCTGCAGATTTCAAAGGGTTTTATAGCAACAACAACCTCAACAACAACAACAACAACGATCAAGGGCAAGAATCAAGTTACAGGAAACAAGTCATAAACATATATTATAAGTTAGAACTCCCTACCTCAAAGATTGAAGACCAAAACCAAAGGATCCTCCAAACCCTAACTCCAAACTTTGAAACCGAACGAAATACGCCTCCACCGAGCTCAAACCGACGAGAAACGAGCTCCACTATGCGAAGGAATGAAGGAGTGAAAGGTTGTTTTGTGCAGGTTTTGGGTGGTTTGGGTAGAATTTGGGTGAGAGTGAGAGTGATAGAGCGAGAGCCGAGAGAGAGGAGGAAAACGTGGAGTGAGTGAGAAAAGAAAAAGGGAAAGTTATTCCCTATACTCACACACACACATGCTATATAAACACATCACACACTCACCCTTCAAATGCAACATTTTAACACATTTGCCCCAATTTTCGATATTTCGAATCAATCTCCTCCTTTTTATTCAACATAAAACATTTAAATCAATTTTACGAATTTACGGGTCTTTACATCTAGGATACGAGAGAAAAGTAACTACAGGTCATTTCTCAGAGGTGCCCATAAACCTCCCGGCACCAAAAAATCTCAGCGGGGGTGAAGACGTTGGTGCGCAAAGCTTGTTGCTTGGCCGTCACACGTTAGCAATAGTAGAATGGCATCCCGATGAATCTTAATAGTTGAACATGAAGTGTTGTTATCACAACATATGATCAAGATCAATAGATTCAGAGCTCTGTATAACTATGTCTGTCATTTTCCATCCTCCATGGACTGTCTATTGATTTTCTATTAGCACATTTGCTTACGACCAAACCTTGTCTTCAAAAATAAGGTTGAGAAAACCCGAAGCGTAGGGCTAAGTCGTTAGTAGCATAATAACCGGCAAGACCGGATCGTTCCCGCAGAGAATCCTGAATAGCTTAGATCGGATTGGAAGGTTTTATGTAACGGATTGTGGCGTTTAAGACGGCCAACTATCGGTTTTTCTTTAACGGTGGAAAAACTAACAAGGACTAGAAATTTGTTTGATTAACTCAAAGAGGCAAGTCTAGGGATCTTCTAACCCTTGACTAAGACCGTTACCAGTTCTCGATTATAACTCAGGCGAGAGTCACGACCGCGTTCTCACGCCCGGAGAATTTAGCTTTTAAAGACTACGTTTATCAAAAGATGTGATTAACCGGAGGCGAACTAACTTGGTTTTAACATTTATCGAAACCATAGGAGGCCACGAGCCCTCGGTATGCTATTTACCAAGACCGCTTGACTAACATCATACCGAGGAGTTAACA
>JAOTQK010000004.1:8319873-8331705 GCA_025642025.1 Rhododendron ferrugineum
CACTCTTGTTCTGTTTTCTTTTCTTTTCCTCCTGGGGTATGCCCCTTGTAGGCTGTATATTCGGTTAGCCTTTTTTTCAATTCAAGCTGATTTACCAAAAAAAAAAAACGATAATTCATTAGTTTTCACAATGGAATAACCATTCCTTTATCTAGGTTAATAGTGATTTCATTTGGATTGAGCATTTTTTCGTTAGTATTCTTTTGATCGGCAGCATTCCTTCATTAATGGTGAACCAAATGCTTGAATACTTATTCATTAGAATCATTCCACTCAACGTGCATTCCATCCAACGAAACATAGCTTAGGTAACAGAAAACAATGGGGAGCAAATTATAGCTATGCAAGACCACGAAAAGTTTGTGAAAATCTTAATTAGTAGACATGTTCTGATTGAGTTTTTCATCAGGTAAAAACTCAAGACCACGAATTACGTTATCATTCGGAAAAGATGAATATTTCGCAGAAAACTAACCCAATGAAAAACAAGTACTGCAATCATTCATCCTAGTAAATTTTAGTGCATCGGCCTCAGAAAAAAGAAACAAAGGGTTGGCACCCCTGCAAACAAAACATAGATTTGGCATCAAGAACACTCTATAGTTGATAGTTTGCATCATTTATTCAATATCTACCTTGTGGATTTTACACCAACGTACACTTGTTTTCTGACTTCATAAGCTATTACTCCTTCAATACAGCAGTGGACGTTTAAAATCCGCGCGCATTGGTGGCCATTAGATACTTCCCTTTGTTCCTCTTTAATTTTCTTCTTTTGGCAAGTACTTTTCATTTTTATGTTGTTTGAATTCAAGAAAGGAAATTAAGATACGTACTGTGACGGATTTACACTTGCATATATGGCCAAATATACTGAACAGCAACCGAGCACCACGAATGGATTCTGAAAGCAATAGATTGATGCCCAAATCCCAGATCAACTTGGCCTCGGTAAAAAAACCCTTGAATCTTCTTGGGTTCAACATGGTTAAACTGTTTAAGGGTTAATGGACATGAAAACGAACACTACGAATAAATGAGGTTCATGAAAGAGAGAGATGATTTGCAACGGGAGATGTTTATGATTACATGGTACTATAGAGATTCAATTTAGAAGATAAAGAGAGTCTCAAAACTTAGAATACGATGATGATGAAGATTGCAGCAAAGGTGACAACGCAAACGCATCCACACATGAGAGTTATGACTACATGGTGTACGTGCAACTTATTAGTGGTCAAAGACTCATGAAAGGCATCAACTACTCTCTTGTCAGTTTGTCAATTATCCAAAAACTGCCCTTACTTCAGCAATACATATTGCCTTTTCTTTCTAAACTTCACCCTCTATATTTGAGAACGGCTGTTGATATATGGGTGCTAACTTTTATGACAAAGAAGAGGGTGATCAGTGGAGTGGATGTGAATAATGGTGATCTTTCCCGTGGTTTGTGTTGACACCCAATTTTTCCCCGCCACTCGCAAATTCAAGTTCGGAGCAACATTGAACGACGCCGACTTCACCTTGTTTTTCTCCGCGTCGCAACAAGAATTTTAACTGTGTTCGGACCCCAATCAGACACGGTAAAAAAAAATTAGTTGAGAGCACCACAGAACAAAATAATGCGCACCGACAGAGCATTGGATCGGAGCGTCGGCCAACAAGCCTTGGTCTTGGCAATGGCAGGCCCCATGATTTCCATGGCACATGCATCATGGAAATGGGATGAGGACAAGGGAGATGCATTATTGTTTAGTATATTGTATCAAAGTCACATAGATATCATGATGCGTGGCTTTGTATTCCTCCTTTTTCTTTTTCTTTTTCTTTTTTTTTTGATGTTTTTGTTTGGCTCTTTGTGGCCTATAAAAAGGCAGCCAAGGCTGCTAGTTTTTTTTTGGCCACAGTGATATACATCAGCGGGGGGTTAGTGGAGGTGTTAGAGTTAGTACGGAAATACTAGAAGCTATCCATAGTCCTGACCCCCTAAAGGGCCTGCCCCCTGTGGGGCTCGAACCCAAGACCTACCACAAAGGGGAGGCAATAACTTACCAACTGCACTAAGCATTGCTAGTTTTTTTTTTTTTTTCAATCGTCATACATCAGCGGGGGTTAGTGGGGGGTGTTAGAGTTAGTACGGAGTCCAAAAGCTATCGATAGCTTGGGACCCCAAGGGTGTTGCTCCAGCAGGAGTCGAACCCAGGACCTCCCCCTTAGGGAAGAGATGACATACCAACTGCACTAGGCAGTGGTTGAGAATCCGAAAAGTAAAAAAGAAGAAGCCGCCAAAGCTCTGCCTCTCTCGGTCCAAAACCAAACACCTCTCTCTTTTCATCCCAGGCCAAAATGCCGAGAGCAAAGCTCTCATCTTCTCACCCACATCAAACAAATCCCTGCTCCTTCAAAAAACCAAAAAAACGAACCTTGGTCTCCACCAAACAGAAAAACCTCTCTCCGTCTACAAAAAAATTCCAAAAGCACTTCTCTTAAAATCTCCGAGGCCGAAGCCCTCTCAGTTTAGGTTGGAGAAAAAATTCCCGATCCCACAGTTCATCATAAGCCATGATTACACGACATCGACTATATATAACTAAAAATAAGTACGGATCGAATTCTGTGCTATTTCTAGTCATATTTTTGTCTAGTTTAATTTCTGAGCACACTTCTAAAAATTCACCGCACAGGGTGATAAGATGTAATCCTGCGCAGGGGGAGTTTCCCCCTTTCAATTCAACTCAAATTTCTTTTATGTCCAAGTTCTAATAAATGGGGGACTCTTTTCGTGTTTATAAGGATTAGGGGTGTCAAATGGGCGGGTTTGAGTTAAAATGGGCAAGTTGTAAGTGGGTTGGGTCTTTAATGGGTCATTGACCCATTAATTATGAGTTCAATTACCCATACCTAATCCGACCCATTTATTTAAATTCAAACTCGACCCGCCCATTAACCCAATTACATACTATATACTAAAATTTTAAAATGACTAAAATACCCATATACACTGAAATGACCATATTGCCCCTATTCATTTAAATGACCATATTACCCCCTATCTATATATCTCTCTCTATCCAACGTCTCTCTCTCTATCAGTCTCTAATCAGAGCTTTCTATCACGAAATCTGCATTTGTATGCCGTCCTTAAGGCTCCGTTCGAAATTATTATATCGTCATGACGAGAGAAATCTAAAAAGAAAAAAATTACGATCGAAATCTAATTTTTTTCAATAAAGACAAAAAAAAACCAATAAGTCAATTTTTTCGTCTTTATTCAAAAAAATGGATTTCGATCATAATTTTTTACTTTTTAGATTCCTCTCGTCATTACGATGCAAGAATCCCCAAAAAAATGACGAAAAACTAACAAATACGAAAAAAATTTGATTAAAGACAAAAAAAATAAGCCAGTTGATTTATTAAGCTGAACGGTGCCTAACTCTCTCTGTTTTTCTTTCCCAATTTTTTCGACTTTGACAGAAAAAGATAGAATCCCAACCAACTCCCCTTTTCCCTCTCTCGCAATTGTTTCCTCCTTTTTATCGGATTACTGTTACAGCTAATCACAAAGGTAAATGCAAATCGTCACAATCCCCAATCACATTACTCTCTTTCCCTTGAACCACGAACGAGGCAGAAGAGAGAGTTTCCTAGAGAGAGAAGTTTTCATTGATATGGCTGTTGAATCTCAATTTTATGGAGAGAGAGAGAGAGAGAGAGAGAGAGAGAGCAACTCAGAAGAGAGAGAATTTGGTTCCGGAATTTTTTTTAGGTGAAAATACATAAACACCCCCTCAACTATCACATTTTCTCGTAAACACCCCCTCACATTTAAAATCGCCCATGGAGACCCCCTCACCTATTCCCGTTACCCAAGTAACACCCTTCCGTCTTAGAACTGTTTGCTGGGAGGTCACATGTCAGCAAATTGGGCTTTATTTGGACAAAAATGCCCTTTTGACAATCCACATCCAAGTTTTGGTGTTAAACCCGGCCGTCTCCCTCGGCGGGAACAACTTTGCCCCATCCAGCCATGGCGACGCCACATCTCCATACCCCCACGGCTAGCCGTCGCCCAGAAACTTAATGAACTCAGAAGGGCTCAGGTCGAAAATAAGGTCCGATAGTCGATAGTGGGACCGGGCCTCGATGTAGGGGACCCCGGCGTCGGAGCAGTCGACATGGACGATGTTTATGACGCGGCTGGCAGCGCATGAAAAGTTTATTTTAGCAACACAAAACACATCTTGAAATACACCAGATCCCATTTCCGTAGAAGCATAACTAATCTCTATCAGCTAAGAATATCAAACAAACAAACCGAAACAATCAAATCCAAAGTCTCATGGGGATGTCAAGGATTGCTTTTGAATGAAATTCCTCACCTCTGTGACTAACAGAGAAGACTCTGGCAGTTCAGGAAATCCGTAGAAAGCATGGATTCCATTCGGGTATTCAACCAAATAAGCCGATTTCCCAGATTTACTCAGTCGGAGCTCCGATTCCGTACGCTCTTCCCCACCGAAAAACGGCTGCATCGCAATCGATCCTGCGAGCCTCAATTTCTTGAATTCGCAGTGGTTCATGGTGGCTCTGAGCATTACGTGGTGGGCTATGTTTCCGCCGGCACTATCTCTGACTATGAAGCAGCGGCTGAGGTTCACATTCTGGGGCAAGTGAAGGCCTTCATCGGCGTCAAGGAATTTTAAGGTGTCAAGGCCATCGGTAAACTGGGAAGGGTAACGGTTTTCGGGGGCGAGGCGGTAGTTGACGGAAACAACAACAGCAGGGAGTTCGGAGGTGAGGCGAACCCCCCTCCCACACCAATTTCAGAAAACCCCCAAAATCAAACCCTAACCCCAATTTTAGAAAACCCAAACATATACACACATGTACGTGTGTGCTGAAATAGGTGCACAAAAATGGAAGAAGGGAAATCTGAGGAGCGAACAAGAGAGGGGATCGAGAGAGTCCAGAGCCACCGGGGGCGGCGAGTTAGCCATTAAATCACCTTTGGATTTTGCCGCGGAGGGATCGAGAGAGGGGATTTTGCCACGGAGGGATCGTTCATTGGTGGCGGTGGCGGTGGCGGTGGTGGTGGTCGCCGATCACCCTCCTCCTCCTCTCTCTCTCCTCTCTCCTCTCTCCTCTCTCCTCTCTTCTCTCTCTCTCTCTTTCCCCCGGAGCAGTGGAATAATTTCAGGATTTTTTTTTAAAATTTTCCTTTAATGGTATAATAGAAAAGGGTATCATGGGCATTTCCTCCATTCCGTTAACGGAGTTAGTATTTTTTTCGTTTCCAATAGTTGAGGGGATCTCCATGGACGCTTTTAAATGTGAGGGGGTGTTTATGAGAAAACATGATAGTTGAGGGGGTATTTATGTACTTTCACCTTTTTTTATGCGAAAGACCTGTTCCACTATTTTTTTAGTGGGTTATATGCATACCTTGTTGGGTCATTTAAGTTGACCCAATTGATACCCAATTGAGACCCATTAATAGATGGGTTAGATGGGTTGAGACCCATTCTAACCCAACTTATAAATGAGTTGGGTTGAGTTTATTTTTTAATTGATGGGTTTGGGTTTGTTAATGGGTTTGGGTTTAATTTGTCATCCCAAATAAGGATAGCATTGATATTCAAGTAGCCGGTCCATTGTCATTGAAATCACGCAGTCGACATTCGGGTCCCGGTGAAACAGGATTTCACATGCCTTAAACACGAAAAGAGAACCGACGGCCATGTTATCAACAAATAGCTTCATTGCATGCATTTTATATTTTATTTTTTTAGCCAAGGATAATTAATTGAAAAAAGGCCAATTTTGAAAAATAAAGTACCGATAGGACAATGTGGGGTGCCTAACACTTTTTCTACACGTAATAGTAAATCCCCAAACTCATCTCTGTTTTTGCAAACTCTCGAATGAGAGTCAATTATAAGCCACGTTTGAAAAAAGAATTTTCTCAAACAGAATTACTTTTAAAAGCAGAGTTAAAGCCATTTTCTTTTAAAAAATAGCTTTAATGGGTGACCTGACACACCTGAACTCGATGTTTGGTGGCAACTCCATTTTTCAAATAACAGTTCGAGTCATAGCTATCAAACTCAAAATCCACAATCGTCGCATTTAAAAGTCATAATTTTAGAAGCGTTGCTTTTTTGCCCTAAAAAGTGGGTTAGGTGACCGTATAGTAGGTAAAAATCGAGGCGCGACAGCTTAGCATCAGAAAAAAAAAACACAAAAGAAAAGAGAATAAAGAAAATTTTGAATGACAAAAGGGAAGGACATTAATTTGTTGATTGAAAGAAGGAACAATTTCATTGTTGGATTGTGTTGAAAGGTAGGAAAAGAGAGAAAGGGTGGAGTTGAATAAAGTGAAAAAGGTGCACACATTGTTAAAATTGCCCTAGTTATTATTTCTAGCTCATTCTCAGACACTTAATGTTTCACCCTTAACCTTGATATACTTTTTTTTACCTAATGATATAACCGCAGTTAAAGCTAGTCTTATTTGATCCTATGGGTGTTGGGGTGTGCATTGATGGATGAGAGAGAGAGTTTCAATACTTGGTGTTTCATTCATGAGACCGTGTTTTGTGTCTTGTGTGCGAAGCACTTTGCTTTTATTTATATAACTTCTAACCGCACACTTTGAGAGTTCATAATATGCACCTTGTTTCGAGTGATTTTCTTTGTGAGTGCATGACACAATGAGGATTGAAGTCAAGACTCAGTCCGGAGAGAGCGGTTAGTCATTGCACAATTGAGGTTGAGGCCCCTATCACACACGCGCAAAGCCTAGTTGCCATGGTTTATTTCTTGACTTGATAGTGTTTGAAATTATTTGCGCCTTGTTATATCTTTGTGGTATTTGCATACTCTTGGCTTGATGGACCAATGAGTTGCATAACGGGTTTCGGGTTCCATGTGAAGAGATCACTGCTGAAAACCCTCATAAGACTTCACTCGTCCTACTAGAGTTGCCCGGGGGTTTAAAAGAACTATCCATTTTAATTTGTTTTCTTTAGTTGCATTTTATTTTCTTTGCTCGAAGACTAGCAAAAGCGTGGACTAGCAAAGTGTAAGTTGGGGGTGTAATAAGTGCCAAAATATTGTTATTTTGGCCCTCTAAACTACATTCGTTAGTCATTTATCTATGTTACTTTATATTTATTTTGTCCTTTTTTGTATCTACTGGGTAATCGAGCTTGTTGTCCATGATTTTGGATAAAAATAGAAGTTAAATGAAGATTTGGGGTTAAAGTACAAAGGGCTTAAAGTAGAGTGATTGATTTGTAATTACTTAGAAGTCCCACGGACCCTTCAAGTAATTAATGCATTTAAATCCCTATCTTTTTTTTTTTTTTTTTTTATATTTGTTAAACCTAATCTACTATATCTTAGGGGACTTGGAAATGGGATGGGTGCTTATGGAAATCAAACTCTGCCCATGTCCATGAGAGTATTAGGAAGACACCAACTGCGCTCTACTCCACTTGCTAAATCCTTATCTATATAAGAGCTCTACTCAACCTAACTTCGGGAGTCAAGTTCTGGCCATGGAATTGTGAAGGAGTTCTCAGTTGTGGAATAAACAAGACTCCGGCTTCGATGGTTGGCTAAACCCTCTTCTAGGGCGTAGATGAAGCTCGCACTCTGAGTAATAATGTTTATATTTTGATTTATGTTTTATTATTCGAATCGTGATTGTATGACTTGAGGATTTATTTATGATATTAATATTCTCATCTAATCTTGTGTATGGTTTTCTAAATTTTATGCACGTTTGTACAACGGTTCTTAATTATTTTGTGATGACGGAGTAAGATGGGTTATATCCCGTAAGACACGCCATGCTATTAGACAATTTGTGCCATAGAGATGGATCATACTAGTAAGATGGTTCGTGCTAGGCGGCAATACTCCATGCTATTTGGTGATGCATGAAAATCTTTTGGCAATATTACTGTGAGGGCCCGTGAACCTGAACGATATCTAGATTGATTCGAATGATTAACCTTTATTATTGCATAAATATTGTTACAATGGGTCGGGTGGATTCGAAACCCTAGATTTTCTCTCTCATAAACTCTCTCTACTTTTTAGTTGTTTTAATTTAATTTAGCTTTTAATATTTTAGAAATCCAACAATCAAATATCTTCCGAATTACTGTAGTTTCGAAATTAATTAAAATAAGTGCAACTTCGCCGTCATAATCCATGCGTACGATACTCGGGTACTTACCGCTGTCTTCTTGGTAGTTATTAATTATTTTATTTTATTAATTATTTTTGAAACGGAAACGACCCGACTATTTAGAAAAGAAAGAGAATATTGAAAGGTAATCGACAAGTCAAAATGGATGAACATGGCTAACTGCAAAGACTTCCTCTATTGTTGTTGTTGGCATCTTCACCGGGTCAATAAGAAAATATAGCAAATGAAGCATGTTAAGTTGAATGTGTTGCTGCATCTTTAAGCCAAGTCGCATAGTTAAGCTTTGTTGATCATATGAAAATGAACGCACTATTAAGAAATTGAGATATTTGTAGCAGATCGCATAATCATACGATTACTAAAAAGAAGAGACCATAAACATAATTGTCTACACTGTTTTTTTTTTTTTTTTTATCGGCAATTTTTCAGACCCGGGATTCTGTAGTGCACCCCTCTCACTACACATGTAGTGCGGTCAATCCGGCCGTCCGTCTTGGCAATGGACGGCTTGGATTTTCATCCAAACAATGGACGGGTAGGATTTGTAGAAGTTCAGATTATATCCAACCATTTATTGTCAAGATCAATGGCCCGTGTACGCCCTACATGGTGCCTTGCACTACATGATTTCCCAATTCCAATTTTTCTACACTTTGGAAGGCAAGATCTATCATCTATCTATCTATCTATCTATCATCTATCAATATCCTATCAATCTTTCAAACCTCCATGCCTAATTTTCTAGAGTTTTGATTTTCTTTTAATTTGTTTAAATTAGGAGGGAGAAAGAGACGGAGAGGGAGAGAGAGAGGGAAGGTGGAGAGAGAGAGAGAGAGATTTTAGGAGAATTAAAGAAAAATAATCCAATGCTCCAGTGATATTTTTATGTGGTGGCTCAACTTATCACTCCACCACACGTTTGTATGGTCACTACAAAGTGTCAAGTCCGCACAAATTATTATTTTTTTTCTCGTGCATCGAACGAGCACAACACTAGATGATAAAAAATATAGTTTAATATTTTTTCCGGTCCCCGATGCAAGCCAATTGGTCTCTCTTTATGCACCGAAATACTTTTTGAAAACCAAAAAATCCCATATCCCTAAAATAAAACCCTGTTTCCACTTTACAAACCAATATTTACGAGCAAAACTATAAAAGAAAAAAAAAAAAAACCCCACGTCCATGCCTAGACCAATATCTAGATTCACAAAAAAAAAAAAAACCACCCACGAAAAACCCCACGTCCATACCCAGACCAATATCTATGTTCACAAAAAAACACCCACGTTCACAAACTAATCCATTCTCCACAACACCCACATTCCCGGACTAACTAATTCATTCTCCACACTTTTTTTTTTCCTTCCACTATTTAACTCTCACCAAGCAACCCCTACCCACTTTTCCACTCTTTGAACTCTCACCAAAATCTCCCACTTTTCCACTCTTTGAACACTCACGAAAATCTGATTGCCCACCACCAGGAAAAATACTACCAATCCCACCTCTCACTGCAAGTGTAATGTTACCAAATTTGATTTCTCACCAATTTTGTGCCAGTAGTGTTATGGGTTTCCAAGGGGTAACAATTTCGAATTTGGTTAGTTTAGCAATGAATACTCGGCACTCATCTCTGATTCATGCCACTGAGATAGAGACGATGATTGTAGCAACGAGGAAAATTAATGTGCGATTTTTTGATGGGTTTATAGTGTTCCTTTCTGATTTTTGCAAAACCTTCAGTTGAAGGCATCTCTATTTAAACTGAGATCGGTGTTGAACCTCCTTTACTATTTGGCCTCTCTCACTATTGTGTGTTTCATTTAAACACATGTGTTTAAATGATATGATTTCAGAGAAATAGTGAATGCGTGTTGTACAATTGGCGAAGAGCTTAAAGGTTAAGTCACTTGAGTAAATGTGTACGTATCATTTTTTTTTTGCCCATTCAATTAGACTGTTTTCCCATTCTTAATTGATTAGTACTATTGTCGTTTCCTTCTTCGTAAATTAGGCAGTTTCATTTGAAAGTGATAAGTAAATTAGGTAGTTTCATTTGAAAGTGACCAAGTAATGTAAGTGGGTATAGATATATAATTTTAAACTAGCGTTGTGTCCGTTCTATGCACGAAAATGGAAAAAACTCACACTCCCCTTTTATCCAAACTAGTGTCGTTCCCGTTCGTTGCACGAGACAAAATATTTGTGTGGCTCCGCTACAAATTATCGAGCTCGCACAAAATTTGTTATTTGTCTCGTGCATCGAACGGGAACAACGCTAGTTTATATTAACCACTTGAACGTATAGCCCTTCTTGAGAGAAAATTAAGGAGAGAACTTGATTTTACTGTTAGAAACACTTTTTCAAGGGTTTCTGCGAAAAATAAGCTATCCGATACCTATAGGTACTTGATCCAATCATCGGACCCCGTTTGTTTTGAGATTTTGGATTTGGATTTATAGATAATGAGTGTAGAAAAAAATAGAGTAATGATTGAAAATAAGTGTAGTGATTGGAGAGAGATAGAGAGAAAAATGAGAGTAATGATTAGAGAGAAATAGAGTAATAATTAGAATCCAAAATTCCAATACGAACGGGGTAACTTTTCATTATCTGGAGATCTGAATGAAAATTTAGATGATTGGATCGAACATCTATAGGTATTAGACTGAGCTGATTTTTCACGGAGACCCTTGAAAAAATATTTTATATTTAATGAACGGCCTGAATCATTTTGTGTGGAACCTGTGATAGGTCTCACAACAAAATCTGTGCTCATCTGTGTGGTTAGCAGCATTGTTTTGTATATGCGAATAAGCTATAGGTACCAATGAAATGGTATTGCTCGTGCACCGATCGATATACGGGGCCCACCTTTGTGTTTTGCATGAATGATTCAAACCGTTTATTAATTTAAAATATTTTTTTGAGTGCCTTGTGACAAATAAGATTTATCGGATAATTGCAAATGCTTGATTCAATATGAGAGCTGCTTTTCCCCCTGACACACACACCCCCCCACCCGCTGCCCCACAGCCCATTTCCCGGATTACCACCCCATATTCTCTCTCTCTCTCTCTACCTTTTCTTTCTTTCTTTTACGGTTTGCATTTTTTAGCCCATTTCCCGGATTACCACCCCATATTCTCTCTCTCTCTACCTTTTCTTTCTTTCTTTTACGGTTTGCATTTTTTTTTCCCCTTTTTTTTTCTTTCCAGTTTGCTTTTTTTTTGGCCGCTTTATTTCCTTTTATTTCTATTCAGTTTGAAATTTTTTTTTCTTTTTTTCTCTTTATTTCTTTTTCTTTCTTTTCAATTTGAATTTTTTTTCTTTTTTTCTTTTTTTAATTTTCAATTATTTTCTTTATTTGTTTCTTTTCCCATTTACCTCCCTTCTGTTTTTTTTTTTGGGTTAACTCAATCCGGTTATTAAAAAAAGAAAAGAAATGGTCAGTGGTCTAGGCAACCGAGCAACCGAATAATTTTTCCTCCTAGGTTCCGCAAAAAACAAAATTTACTTTCCGATCAAAAAAAAAATCTCTCAAAAAAATTTCAATGCAACGGCTATTTATAATACATATCTCACAAAATGTGGGGATCATATGTGA
>JAOTQK010000004.1:8378901-8396227 GCA_025642025.1 Rhododendron ferrugineum
TATATTGTCTACCTTTCATGTTTTTGTCATGGGAACATTGATGCTTTAGATCCTATGGTTGAATGGACACATTTGGTATAGAATACATAGTTCTTGTGGTTAATGGATGTCTAGTTTGGTTCATGATTATATTGGTTTATGAAGATGTGTAGGCTATTATGGTGTAATGTATAATTCATTTGTTTGGATGAGTATTGAATTCTAAAATGAATAGGATAATATTATCTTGTAAGAAGAGTGTTAGGGACAATTGATTGGCTTTAATTTGAAATTTTAGGTGACAAAATATTTTGTCACCATTATTATTTTTAATTAATTCCTTTGGTGACGAAACTTTTTTTTGTCACCTATGCACTTAACTTGATCAATTATCTGCCACAATTAGTGACGAAATTGAAAATGAGTGACAAATAATTATTAGAATGGTGACGAAATGTTTCGTCGTCAAAAAGCAATATAGGTGACGAAGAAAATTTCGTCACCAAGCGATTTTTCTGTGACGAAATTTTTCGTCGTCAAAAGACATTATAGGTGACGAAAAACAAATTTCGTCACCAGGTAGGAATCCTCGACAATCTTTAGTCGACAAATTTTTTTTCGTCACGCATACTATTTGTGACGAAAAATATGCAATTTGTGACAATTTTCATTTGTCACCTAATGCAAATTTTCTTGTAGTGTTCGTCCCCAACACCGGTGCTCTTGGGTCTCTTGAAGGTTTGCCTCCCAGGATTACCCGATTTTCGAAGAACGGAAGTAGCACTACAATCTGTTCAACGGACGAACCAGAAAACAGTGCAGAACTCTCTCAGAATATGTATGTTATGAATGCAAGGATTTTTTCTTCTTTTGAAATGGGAGGAGTTGTGTCCTATTTATAGAGAAGTAGGCACCCCAACGAAAAGAAACGGTGACTATTCGGAATGGTGTTAGGAAAAGACGCAACTGTTCGAAGTGGTCTCAGCCGAAGAGACACCACTGTTCGAACTTGTTTTGGCCGAACCAACACAACACTTTCCTATTTTCCCAAGGCGCACGTTGCCAAGGAAAATGAAGCATTGGCACTGATAGGAAATTTGCCAAATGTTGGTTCATAACCAACATTAAAATCAATTCAAAAAGCTTATAAAAATGAAGTAACTAATTAAATTAATTACAAGAAGTTTCCATCAAACTTTAAGCCTTAAAATTTTATGAACTCACTGCCACGCATGGCCCGGTTCGGCGGCAAACCAAACAATTTTAATCACTCCATATTTATTTATCCATTGCAGGACAAATAAATTACAACCAAATCAAATGGTTTATCCAGGAGTCAATTTTCAATTCACTTATTTCCAACACATGTGACAACCGAGAGGGTTAAAACAAGGGTTGTAACAGTGAAGAAAAGGAGTGTGGGAAAAATATCAAGTGAGGGTGTATTTGTATCTCACCATTGTACTCTTCATTGTTTTAGTGGATTTCTCTCCCTCTCTTCCGTGGAGTAGGCATTGAGGCCGAACCACGTATATTCTTGTGTCTCTTTTGTGTGTGATTGTTTTTTTCGTTATGCTTTCGTTGTGCGGGTGATCGGGTTTTTTTCCCAACAATCATATCTATGTAGATTCAGCAGGTTTAGTTGAACTGGTTCAATGATTTTGGGACTCGGATGCATATAACGTTATAAACAAACAAATCCCTAGCTAGTGGGCACTTATTGTAGGATGCATTACTTTACACTAGATATGATGTTCAGGTAAAGAACTTGCTGATAAGCATGTACGTTGCTTTACTGGTGAACTTCTGGTAGTTTTTTTTGATGGAAGAACTTCTGGTAGTTTGATGCTACTTTCATGTGACAAAGACGGAACCAAGATTTTGTATTCGGGGGGTTACTCTTCTTGAGTCCCAACTCTTTTTCGCAACATGGGAAAAGGGGTCAAACAATTTGGGAAGGGGGGCTGAACAAGGTTTAGATTCTACTCCTAATTTTGTACTGGGTAACTAGAGAGAATTTTGGATGCCGGGGCCGTGACCCGTTACTGCCAACCTCTAGCTAGGTCTAACTTGTATTACTATAATACTATATACCGTGATTGAAGAACGGTTGTCACAGCACTAAAGTAGTGTAATGTGAACTATTTGCAAAGGTCATTCATTGATCCTTTGTGTCTATGGGTACAATAACTCCAACAAAAACGCAACCATTTTTGGATGTAGAAGTCAGGTGGTCATACAAACTAAGAAAGAATTGACACTTTTGCTTAATTATTAATTTAAGCTCTTTGACAAGATGAATGAAGAAGACAGAGAAAGATGGCTTTTGGTATGACATATATATATATATACATGCACTTTAGAACTCCTGTCTTTGTATTATTATACTAAAATATTTTGAGAAAGAAAATGATCCTAGTTAACCATTGTATGCGCGCGAGCGCACACTCGTGTGTGTGTGTATATATACACATTGGGGAGTGATTTTGTCCCTCTTTTTCTCTAACGGCACTCCCCTTTGTATCTCTATTAGGTGATTTATTTTGTAAGAAAAGAGAAGTGCCGTTAGAGAAAATGAGAGTAGCAAAATCAATTCCCTATACATTGTGTTAATCAACTAGTCTTCTTCTGCCAATTTCTTGAGTCCTTGATACTGGAACCAAGCAAAGCCTTGTACTGCGTAGAGCAAGTTGATTCCCTTCTGATTTATGTTGACCAAATCTAACCAGTTTAAACGATAAGAATTCGTAAATGAAATCAACGGCCTATATGCGTGCAAAGTGCATATAATCGGAGATTTGGTTTTGGGGTTAGGGTGCACCATTTGGTTGGTTGGAACTTGGCCGGGTATCACTTGTTATACGGAAGCTCTGTATAGAATTTAATCCCGTGTTGGATTGCTCTCACTTGTTATACGGAAGTCGTTCAATTTTTTTGAAACATTTTTTAAGGGTCCTAGTTAAAAAATCAGTTCAGCCCGATATCAGTAAGAGCTTGATTGATTCTTTACTCAATTTCCTGTCAGAAAATAAAATTGGACGTAGACCAGGACAAAATCAGGATTTCATAGACGATGGGGCCGACCACAGCATGAATAATAAGATTTTCATATTTTAAAGTTCAAGAATATTACACATTTAAATGACCAAATACTACCTAATACAAAACACAATATCTATGTGCTCTTAACAAACCAAAAACATCTAAAAGATGAAAAAAAAAAAAAGTTTCTCAATATGTTAGACCTCAAGCATGTATCAAAATGGAAATTCAACGATATGTTAGATCTGAAAGTCATCTATGATTGATTGGAACTAATTTTGGCAGCAATTTCCTTCCCAATAAATATAACCAAAGCACTTGTGAGAAATTCGTCCTCCATTCGAAGCCTAGTTCTGACAATAGTCATAATTGAAAATGTCCTTTCTGATCCACCATTTTTTATTCAGGGGGCCCACCATATATCGTTGTGATATTTTTTTTAAAAAAATACTTGGATAATTATGAAAATTCAGAACCACGAGGAGGCCCTGTCCCCCATACGGACCTTTGGTTTCATCATTGGACGTAGAATCGATAAAAAAGTGTTTTTAACAAATTGTTCAATTCCGATCTTTTGTGTGAGATCTCTAAATGGGTTCTACAGAATGCAACCAAATTACAGAAAATTACTTGTGGGTCTAGAAAATTACTAGTGGAACTGGAGTGGTGGTGGTGATGTGGTGGTGGTGGAGGTGGGAGCTGGTGGTGGTGGAGGTGGAGGGTGGTGGTAGTGGTGGAGTAGTGGCAGTAGCGGTGGTGGTAGAGTAGTGGTGGTGGAGTGGTGGTGGTGGTGGAGTGATAGTGGTGGAGTGGTGGTGGCGGAGTAGTGGTGGTGGTGGAGTTGGTGGTGGTGGAGCTGGTGGTGGTGATGTGGTGGAGGTGGTAGAGTGGTAGTGGTGGAGCTGGAGTGGTGGTGGTGGTGGAGGTGGTAGTGGTGGAGCTGGTGGTGGAGTGGTGGTGGTGGTAGTGGTGGTAGTGGAGTGGTGGACGTGGTGGTAGTGGTGGTGGTGGAGTGGTGGAAGTGTTGGTGGGAGTGGTTGTGGTGGTGGTGGAGTGGTGGAGGTGTTGGTGGGAGTGGTTGTGGCGGTGGTATAGTGGTTGAATGCAAGTACATAAAATTCAGACAGAATTAAATAGCTCAAAGCTACTTAATTTTTTTCAACTTTTTAGCTTACATTTTAAGTGACACTTAATTTATTAAGCAATATAAAATGTGGTTATCAAACCTGAATCATTTATTACTTAATTGATTCAGTTTTAAGTGCTGAATTTAGGTTACCAAACAAACTCTTAGTTCCCATTAAGGATGAACTCAATTTTTATTTACCTCTAAGGACAACCTCATATGAAGATTATTCTTTTACCCTTAACTAAATATAATTTCACATTTTATTATCTTTTCAAAGTTTTCATCACCCCCTCCCACCTCCACCCCACAACCACTTCTGACTAGTGACTTTTTCCGGCAAAATTTCATTTCTTCAAAAAATTAGTGAAATTCACTACTTCTCAAATTTCACTAAATTCAGCTACCACTCTGGTCGGTGACTTTTTCTGGCGGAATTTCACTACTTCAAAAAATTAGTGAAATTCACTATTTCTCAAATTTCACTGATTTTCAAATTTCACAAATTTTTGCTGAATTTCAAAATTCACTACATATAGATTTTACCTAGTGAATTTCACTAGCTTTCAAACTCGTGAATTTTACGAGTTTTTCAAACTCGGGAATTTTTTACTAATTCAATTTTTCACCAACTCAGCAGCTATTTAAGAACGTAAGCACCACAAATCTCATGAAATTCACGAGCTTAGACCTCGTGAATTTCACTGGATTTTTAAAACACAACCACCTACTAAGTGAATTTCATTAGCTTCGAGCTCATAAATTTCATTAACTTCCGGCTCGTGAATTTCACTAACTTTGAACTCATGAATTTTACGAGCTTGAAGCTCATGAATTTCAAAAAAATTCAGAACAGAAATAGAATCAACTACAACACAACCCAATTAGAACTGAGAAAATATCAATTTACTGAGTTTCAAAACACAACAAAATAGCTCTTTCAGAAATAACCATGAGCAACTAATAAAATTCACTAGCTTTGAACAACTAAAGTTCTACTCACACATTTCACCGAATAGTTCATGTGCAGACAGTTCTCGATGGAATCATCATTAGGCAAAATATTTGGTCTTCACATAAGAAGTAATGAATCAAAAGGGACAAAACGAAAGTAAGGAATTTGGACTAAATTATTTTTCTTGTTCCTCCAAAATTTATCCAATCGATTTACCTTTCTCTCACAATTCCACTTAAATGTCCTCTTGTGACTAATTTCCTCCGACCACCAAACTCACCGCGGCGTTGGATCGGTGGCTCCGTGTCATCCCCATCGGAGCATGTAGAGAGAGAGAAGGTGAAGATCTATTTGTGAGATCTCGTAGGGAGAGTCGTCGGTGCTGGAGGAAGGGGTCAGAGGAGAGCGAGAAGTCATCTTGGGTAAATCGTTTTGATGGTTCTGGTTCAACGGCATCGTCGTCGCGGTCATCGTCGACGGCTGCTTCAACAGTGTTGAAGGAGTGGAATTGAAGAGGGGAGAGAAGGCGGGTGAAGGAGACGTGAGGGAGGAGGGGGCAATTTTGGGAAAAATAATAAAAAATTCTTACCGGTACTTTTCTAATTAGGCCAGTAGGTCATTCACAATGATATAATCAAAATTCAATTGTTTTTAAAGTTAATAATGTTAGTGTAAAAGATAACTCACAATAGTATAATCAAACTTAGTAACATCCTTAGAAATAATCAAATTTTGGATTTTGGATAACCTAAACTAGCAATAATTTTCAATAATCAAAATTTGTGGACCCCACATCGCATAAGTTAACTAGTTTCAAAATTTGTATACACGCGTGTTTCAACTGATATTTTCTTCTTCTCTTCTTCGCCTACTCTATATCTTCTTCACTTCACCCACAAACTATTTCTTTTTATTTTCAAAAAAAGTGAAACTTATATCTCTCGATCATCTACGATTCAACTCATCGTCGCCGGATTAATATTTCACTCTTCTTTTTTGTTTCTATTTTTTTCCCCCCAAAAAAATTCATAATATGAGAGAAGAAATCACCGATTTTTGCCCAAAATTAAGAGAGGGAATCGATATATTTTTGCCCCAAAAAAACGTAAATGGAGGGAAGTAAATGGCGGAAAACAGAGGGGGAGAGAGAGAGAGAGAGAGATAGTGTGTGTGTGAAATTGTAATAGACCCTTATTTTGGTTATGAATTAGAAGTGATCATTGTGAAGCTCAACATTATTAAGCATAACAACCTCTTAAATAAATAATCAAAAATTATGTGTCAACTTTTAATTATCCTTTTTTAATTATACCACTTAAGGCCTAGGGAAATAGTCCTTGTAAACTAAACCGGCCCGTAAGTCACTGACCAAATTACCCATAATTTGATTGATATACACGGTTCGTGGCATGACCTGATAAAAAAAGTCGTGTTCAAGCCTTTTTAAACACCAGACAATGGCGGGCCCGAGACCACTGCATAATTGACCCGAACTGACGGTCCAGAATCCAGACCCGGTCCAAAGCTCTGACCCGCTAATAGCAGTACGTATATACGTACACAACGTATATATACACGGTTTGTTTGGCGACGATCTTGGACTCTTGATAAATCTGTAACCGTCCGGCAGCATTTCCTACATTTCAAATTCTCTGTCTCTGTCTCTGTCTTTTCGAGGAGTAGTAGTTGTAGACTAGTAGTAGTAGAGATATTAAACACCGGTGGGCTTGGACTTGAAGTTGATCGATCGCATTAACGTATCAAAAAAAAGAAGTTGATCGCATTATTGGAGGAAGACTTTAGGGTCATCGCTTTGGGGTCCCATCTCAAAAGTTTCCCCATTGATTTCCCAGCAGAATCCTTACTTCTCTCAAGACCCAAAACATTACTCACGAGTCAGGTCTCTCTCTCTCTCTCTCTCTCAACTGATTTTCTTACTTGTACTATTGAAGATAAGGTTCTGTTTCTTGTGGTTGTTATTTAATCCACAAAAGCATATTCATTCTTGCTCTTCTCAATTCCCTTTTTTTTTGTTTTGTTTTGTTTTTTTTCTGAATCAGACAATTGTTGAGACTATGGCTTGGAAGAATATGATGTCTTTTTGTTCCTTACCCAATTTCTGGGCAAACTGCCAGGTTTGTTGGCTTTTTGCTTTTATCTGTTTCCCACATTTTCTTCTTAAGTGTAAACTGGGTTTATTATACTCGAATCATTTTCCGCTTCACATGTTCTTTTTTCTCCCTTTTCATTTGGCTGTTGATTTTGCCACTCCCTTTTTTGTTAACGCCACTTGTATTTTTGGTGCTCAAAAATACACTTGCAGGGGAGTGGCGTTAACAAAAAAATGAGTGGCAAAATCATTTCCCTTTCTTTTTTTTTCTTTTTTTCCTTTTTCTTGTTTTTTGTTTTTTAGAAGTGAAGTAGGAGTAGTTGTGGATATATATGTAGGTAGATTTGTTTGGGGTTTGATTGGAATTGATGTATAAGTCAATTTTTCTTGTGTAGTTGTTTCACAATCATGGACAGGCTTGTTCTCGTAAGGAACCCGTAAATCTTGAATTTACCATTTCATGCGTTGGTGGAGGGGCCAAGAGATTTAGATTTTATGAGGCCATCTCTTCCAAGAATTTAAGAATAATGCATCTTAAAAAAAAAATTGTTTACTTTTTTCCACAAGTTATTAAATGTGAATGTGTTCGTTAATTTACGAGAAAAGTTTGAATTTTTGTTGACAAAAATAAAGTTTATAGGTTTTCGTTGCGCAAACTAGATAAGTTTTGGTTACACATGGAGAATAGGAACAAGGATGGGATCGGGGGGTCTAGTGGCGGCGACCGCCACGACAAGAATTTTAGAAAATACAATTATTATATGAAAAAAAAAAATTATGCCCAACTTATATAGTTTCGCCACTACTAGATTTTTTTAGTATACATTTCGCCACTGCTAAAGTAAAATCCTGGTTCCGTCCTTGAATAGGAAGTATATGTTTACACACAGAGTGGTACGTGTAGGTGTACATTTATTTATACATGTGGGTGTGTTCACGTATTTTTAATACTGTGATGATTCTTCCTTAACATGAGAGATACAGTTTGATTTGCTAAAATAAGGAGTCTTAGTTTACTTACCCAAAAAGTAGAATTTGTTAGTGGAATTTTCTTTCAATTATAAATCGGATGTGACCAATGGTGCCGATTGCATTTTGTAGAAAAACATACGTATTTGAAAACAATACTCTTGGTTAAAAGTTTGTTATTAAGCTTTTCTTTTTTTGGTGCAGCGCAAACCATTTGTCATTTGACGTTTTTATTTAAGTAATAATAATAATTGGTTGATATGAAACTTCAGTAGTCAATTTGACATAGTTGGCATTCTTTGTGGTAGCAGGGGAGAATGAGAATAAGCCAGGTTGAGCTTGGTGCACACACCATTAAGTCTCATGGAGCCAAAATTGCAAGGAATCATATGCATGACTGGCTTATTTTGTTGCTTCTTGTGGTCATAGAGGTTGTACTATACGTTATTCACCCGTTTTACCGCTTTGTTGGGAAGGACATGATGACAGACCTTAAATATCCGTTGAACGAAAACACTGTCCCCGTGTGGGCTGTTCCAGTGAGTTTCTCGTCTTATTTCATTTGGTGGAATGTCTTTATACGACTTATAGAAGAAGTATGGATAAGGGAAAAATATTTATTGAAGCAATAATGTTCTCATTATTTGATGTAGTACTAAACTACCTTGTAAGACCGAATTCAGTAACTTCTACTCTCTTTATCTGTGTTTCTCAATGTATATGTGGTAACAAAAGATTAAATATCTGCAAAAACCATACTTTAGGTGTATTGTTCTTTTCTTGTATTTGTGAAAAAGTTGATGCCTAAAATGTTTACAAGAAATAGATTATACCAATATCTCAATTTGACCATTAGCTGATTTCATTCTTAAAGTTGTACTTTTTCAATGTTTGTCCACACAGATAGGCTCAATTATGTTACTCGTACACAAATATTTAAGAACTTTAGAAGGGTCATCATGAAATTGATCAGCAAATACATCATTACGACCCATACTAAGCTCAATTCGCTGAAGTAGTGGATATGAGATTGTTGAAAAGTGACTAAAATTCTCAAACATAATGCTGCTGTGAGTATGCCAATACAAACATTGCATGTGTCATACGATTCTACTATTACGAAATTTACAATCTATACTTGTAATGAAGAAATTCATGTGAAAACTGAAAAGTAATTTCTTAGTTGTCATGGCGAATTCTTACAAGAAATTATGACTGATGAAAACTATCCTTGATGCTCCAGATGTACTCCGTTCTGTTGCCTATTGTGGTTTTCCTCGTCTTCTATCTTCGACGGCAAGATGTCTATGATCTGCACCATAGCATACTAGGTAATCATATGTTTTATGTTTTCAATTACCATTCCGATGCCCTCTTCTTGCTCTTAGAAAATGGAGTACCTCCTAGTTTGATCCATGACTCATACGCATACTATATGCAGGCCTCTTGTATGCTGTCTTGATAACTGGAGTCCTCACAGATGCAATAAAAAATGCAGTTGGCCGGCCTCGCCCTGACTTCTTTTGGCGTTGTTTTCCAGATGGCATTGCTGTATGTTGTCCGTAGATTATTTATAAAATATTGGAAAATATTGGAGTAATAGTATATTTCTTTTGTCATCTTTCTCTCCAGGAATATGACCGGTGGGATAATGTGATCTGCCATGGTAAAGATAGTGTGATCAAAGAAGGACACAAGAGCTTCCCAAGTGGTCATGCTTCATGTAAGCAACACTCCCTGGTTCCGTATGAATGAGAATTCATGACATTCTTTTAGCTATTAGTTTGTAATGTTTGATGTTCTTCATGACCCTTTTTTATAATAGTTAGTAATAATAATAAATAAATAAATAAACTTCTTTTGCTTTTTAAAGCCAGATTAAGTACATCTGATTTTCTATTGTCTTAAGCCAGATTAAGTAATATGGGTAATGAGTGTTTTTAAGTACATCTGATTTTCTAAAGTTGTAACACTATATAATATTATAATAGCTTATATATCTTGCGCAGAAAAAGGGTTGATAGGGCTTCATTGTAGATTTTTTCTTTTCAACTATAGTCAGAAATGAATAATGTGGTGAGGTGGTCGTAGACTCTTAATGGTGTTTAATCGTGGTGTGATTTCCTAACATATGGCATATTCATCTTACAAATTCCATTGATTTGCAGGGTCTTTTGCAGGTCTGGGATTTTTCTCATTGTACTTATCAGGGAAAATCAAAGCATTTGACCGGAGAGGACATGTAGCGAAACTATGCATCGTTTTTCTTCCCCTCCTCGTCGCTTCTCTCGTTGCCATTTCACGCGTGGATGACTATTGGCACCATTGGCAAGATGTGTTTGCAGGAGGTCTCTTAGGTGTGTTTTTCTACCCTTAATAATTCAATGACAGAGGAGAAAGAATAATTATTGGAGTTTGATGTTTGATGGTATGATCATTTGTTGTAGGTCTTGGTGTGGCAACATTCTGCTATCTGCAGTTCTTTCCACCTCCATATGACACAGATGGTAACTTCTTGAGATCTACTTTTAATTTTCTTTTGGGCAGTAGCTCGTTAAAAATTTCTGACCACCTAAATCTTGTCGATCGGTTTCCTTTTGTGGTTCTCACTTCTCTCTTGAGTAGCATTTTAGATCAACCTGATATTTTTGCTTTTTGGTAAATAAACAACACCAAGTTTAGTTTTGCTTTCCTAATAGTTGAAATTATATCACAGAGTGGTCAGCTTCAAACCTATTACCTTATGGTTAATATAGATTGATTTTTCCATTTCTACGAAGTTGATACTATCTTAGAAATGTATTAAGTCACTCTGCATTTAAACTTTCTAGATTCAGAATGAATCTATATATTAAACCCACTAACCCAGAGTGTCTGATTTACTGGGCTATCTATTCAAAGATTCCCAGCTGCTTCTTGGCTCACCAAAGCGTGCTGTACTTTAATTTTGACCCCAGTGTTGGGACTTCCTCTGAAACAGCTCTAGAAAATTTACTTCTGGTAATGAAAGTAGTTTCCCGTCTTTGGTTTTAATGGGGAATAGAACTTTGTGAATGTTGAATTTTAAAATGCTAGTGTAACCAATCTGCTTTATTTCTCCCTTTTGCTCGGTTATCATTCGACTATTTGTAACAGTTATCTTTTTTGATTGTAGGATGGGGTCCTTATGCGTATTTCGAAGCATTAAAGGAAGAGTTGCAACCGAACTCACAACTTGGCCATCCTATCTATGGTTCCAATGTAGAGGTCGTAGAGGCTCAAGTAGTGAATCAGCAAGCAAGGCACTACTCAGTATCAATGAATGATCTAGAATCAGGAAGACGGTAACAGTCTTGTATGTCTCGGAGTGTACGTGTGCAGATTTTGTTCTACCTTAGATTAGTCTTTTATGTGAATGTTTTGGAACTTCAGTATCAACAACATATTGTAATTAGCAATGCACAACTAGTCATTGTTACCTTTTGCATTAGCGGCTGTATAGAACAAGGTTCCACATGTTCAGTGATTGTTTGCACTCGATATTGATGTTCTTGCATTTAGCAGTAACCGCTAAGGCTGTATCTAGATCATGAATTTGCGGAAGAATTTATGGATGGAAAGGAACATGAAAAGGCAAAGGACGAGAATATAATAGAGTGGTGCTAATTAAATTTATTTATTTTGTTTCCCTACCATTTTCTTGTCCCCTCGACAAATCCATCAATGAATCCATATTTTAAACACAACCTAGGCTTCGTACGATTGTTGCATACAGCCTCTTCAGTCCCAATAAATCAGTGTTTGGTGAGGGAGATTGGATACAGATCCAATCTTCACTCTACGTTATCTTCATTATTGTTTGTGTTTGTTACAGGAAGTTTTGAGTTTCCTTAAAGAGCAGGCAGGTAGGCATAGAGAATGTCTTAATTATTTGTCATGGATTTATTTGAATGCCTCCCTAAAATCATCTTGTAGCATATGTTCATAGGACAACTTTTTCTGTTAATTTTTTTTTTTGGAATATAGATTAATCTACTACTGTCCGTTTAACCCAATTACAATGTGGGAGGATGCATACAATAGGATTAATGTCTCCCTAGCTTTGTGAGAATGAAAGCTAGTAGAGTGCTAGGTTAGCTAGCATCTTGGATTTTTGGAGGGTGACGTACAGGAAAAGGAAATAGGAAATTGAAACGTAGGAAAAGGGAAGACAGCTTCTTCTTCTTTTTCTTTTTCAAAAAAAAAAAAACTCTTTTTGTTTTTGCTTCTGGTTAGGGAAATTTGTAGAAAATGCTAAGAAAATCAATTTTCTTTTTTCTTGTTTTTGCATTGTTACCCATGACATAAGTGTGAGAAATTTCTTTTAGAGCATATCTCTAAGGGTTAAGTTTGAGCTCAGTCAAACTATTTTTTGGCTTGTTACGATAGTATTTTATCAAAATTTGACAAAGTTGCACAAATGGTGTCAAAGCAATTACAGTATTGAACTTATAAATCTATGATGACCGTTGAATCACTTGAATCATTTCATAGGGATTTGGACAAAACATGCATGTAGCAACAACATATGTGGATGTGACAATAAATTCTTGTGCCAACTTTGGCGGCTGACCATTACCATTGGAATGAATTCATTTTGTGAGATCTGGTGTCAAATATTAATGACTTTAGTTTCAGAACCTATAGCATAAAGGTGAAGCGGGCAAACAAAAAAGCAAAAGAAAAAAAGGAAGAGAATGAAACAAATTACTAACTTGGAGTGTTAATTAAGTTAGGGGGTCGTCTAAAGCATCCAACGTACATTTCTTTTTGAAGAACAGCAGTCCCAATATCACGTTTGGTTGTTATGGTCTAGCTTCTTGTTGTTTAGAAACCATTGGGAATTGGAATCCACAGCAAATTAATGCTTCATCACAAATAAAAGGTCAAAATCTATTTCACCCAATGTGGTTTGACCCAAGTAACATAAAGCATGTGCGAGAGCTAGTGCAGAAGTGCGATGGTGAATTGAGAGTGCAAGCATAAACCATTTTGAAGGATTAATATTGTGACTAAGGTCTAAGGGTTTGACCCATGTGCGAATTACACCATGTCGTTTAGTAATATGCAAATATCCTCTGTGATTTTGGACCATAGTGCTATCTATGAGGCAATACAACGTTTACGTTTTTTTACGAATTAATGTGCTTCTAGTATTATTGTAAACTAGTGGATGCCTGTGCCTGAAGGCACAGCGCAATGCATTTTGAGCGTAGTCTAAATAAAGTATCAAACTCCATTTTTATAAATTAAAAAATGGATACAATGATTGTTTTCAAGTTGAACTCACCTAAGGTGAGTTCCGTGTATGTGTATATCCCACTCTATGTGAGTGGATTTTTTCCTCCTCCCAACAAAATCTACTTATTGAAATTCCAAATTTATAGACGTGTTTTCCTACCCTGGTTTCGCTGAAGGATGTGTTGAATACATCGTCACCGCCTCCAACTATTTTAGCACTCGGCATTTGCCCATCAAGCTGAAAAAACAAACAGCCAGGTCATAAGTCACATACATCCAGAATAGAATAACTCAAAATACGAAAAAATGTACAAAAATAATGGCATTTTTCACTTCCACAACATAGGCTTTTATAAATAGTGTTAGTGAAAAAAAGAAGAAGCTACGGTTGTAGTCTCGAATCAAAGGCCCATGCCCATGATTCTTTTGAGAATCAAAATGTAACATCAACACCAAACTCCCATAATATAAACTTACTTGAATCCAGTGGTTGCTAAAATACAACTAAATGGAAATGAGAAGATCGAAGGATATATTCAAACAAAGTAAATTTGTTCACTTTTCAGAAAGAAGCTCAGCGAAAATTTATTGTTTTCATCGTTTGTGCATCTCATCGAACATTATATGAATACATCAGTATTAAATATTAAAGATAACAAATGGCATATGTGCAATTGAAGTTGCCTCGCTACGATTCCATTGAAGCAATCTATTCGTGTTAATCCTCCTCAACTCCATTGCATTTTCAAACCAATCTTGTATAAGTAAACTGCAATAGTAATTGCTGTGTTTGATTTGTGTTTTGAATTTTTTTTCAAAAAATTGTAGGGGTAATAAGTGGAGAGAGATAGAGAGAGAAATGTTGGAAGTATGGGGAATCTAGAGGAAATTTTTAAAAAAATGTTTTTTGAAAAGCAAAGAGAACAAGACATTTTCATTTGAAAAGTTACCTACTAAAATAGATAAATTTATTTTAAACAACATATCCATGTACTACCAAGCCTGATAATCGATTTATTGAACCGCTAGAACTAACACTTCAATACACCAATCAAAAGGATGAAACTGAGGATTTTTTTTCCTTTTTGTCATTGGCTATACACAGGCTTGGTATGTTTTCCATTTTGTTATTTTTGGTTTTCAGAAAACTTTGTAGTACGAAAAACTTCAACAAATAGGAAAACTTGAATGCTTAATTTAGGAAAACCCTAGTATTCTAGTCATCTAATCACACAGAAACATACAGAAAGCTGGTAATCATAGCGCATGAACTGAAGCTATAAACACACAGAAATAAAACCCTCAAATGCTACGCTTTGAGTTGAGGGTAGAAGAATTCTTAGTGGAGAGAGAGAACCAAATGTATTTCATAGAGCCTAACAATGAATTTCGTGGAGCCTAACAATGAATTTGTACTCTGGATGAAAAAGGAGAAACAATGAGTGATGGTTCAAATTCTTTGGCAGTGGAACCAATGTTTCAAAATGTAATACTAATGTGGGTATCGAACTAATTGAAAAGATTGTCGCTTTTTCTTTTCTTTTTTTATGTTACTGTTCCATATGCTTGATAACAACTAAAATATGCTAAGCACCAACAAAAAAAAAAAGAAAAGATAAAGAGTAAAATGAGGTGCCGTTCCGGTAAGGGTTCTTTTTCTTCAATTTTCAAACTCAAATATAATGAAAATAAAAAATAATTTTTTAATTTTTTTTGCACCGTATAAAAGATCTCAATGAGATCTATCAAACAAGATCCATATTGATAAGAAAATTATTTGCGTAAATATATGATTTTTGAGCTTGAAATTATCTGTTTTTTCAAAAATTACTTTTTGGAGAAAGTGAAACACCACTTGATCCGATAATAGTCAAAATTAGAGTTTGATCAAAGCTCTGAAGGAACACTAGCTATATGCTTAACACATGCAAGTCAAACGTTGTTTTCGGGGAGCTTGGCAGAAGGAAAAGAGGCTCCTAGCTATAGGTTTCTTTCCTACTAGAATAAAGGCGGCTGAGAATATTGTTATGTCAAAAGGATCAACGACGATGAAAGAGGAGTAGGAATAGAACGTACGGAATCGAATGATTGATTACGAACGAAATAGACAACAAGACAAACCCAAGAGGGGAGAGCACTTAAGACAATTCAATTTGAGTACAAGGAAGTCTGCTGGGTAAGAATTCCTTAGGATGTATTACGATTTTCCGTCAAAGGGGTGGATCGAAGCAATCGATTGCAGCGAAGAATTGCTTTGAAACGAAGCACGCTGGCGGCTCCACGTTTAGGAGTGGGTAGTCCCCATAGATTTTCTAGGATGCATAGGAGTAGTATGTACAGTATTTCCATTCTAGTATCTCACATTTAAACATGCACCCCGAAAACAAAGTTCGAACACTCAACATGCTGATCAACTCACATTTGAAAACCTAGCAAGTACCCCACAACCATAAATGCTGAAATTAAAAAATCATGGGAGAAGAAGAGAATGATAAAAAGAAAAAGAAAAAGAAAAAGAAAAAGGGCATTGCAGTATTTCTTTGCTACTGATTTCTAATTGTTCACCAAGTATAATATTGATTCTTTTCAAGTTGCATATATTTTGATCGTTCGATGAATACATATCTACTATTTTGTATGTTTCGTACGTTTATGTCTATTTAGATAAACGTTGAAGAAAAGGAGAGATAGATTTGAAAAGATGTATCAAACATTGTATAGATTTGAAAAGATGTATCAAACATTGTATAGATTGTGAGACTATTACATAACAGTTTTAAATATGAACTCATCAATAATAGCTATGACATCATATAATTTCTTGTCGTTTGTCTAGCAATGGATATATCTAGTAAATTTTGTTTATATGTTAGTATTGTTGAACAGGGTTCGCAGAGACTAAGATTTTTTTGAACACCCTGCTATATATACCTGGAGCCGCCACTGACGAAGCACTTTGTCTATGGGCATTGTACAAAAGTATAGACCGGGGTGTAGTTTTTTGGAAAGCCATTCAAAATGCTGTCGTTTTGTGTTCACTAGTGCACACTCTCATTTTTCTTTTAGGCTTTGTTTGGCCGGCCTTCTACCTAAATGATTTTTTTGATTTCTGTGGGGCCCATTACGGGTTCTACAAAAATGATTCAAATTGCAAGTTATTCTAAAAATATTTTTTATGGGTTCCTAAAAAAAATTAGCTCAATCCAATATCTGTAAGGGTTTTAATTTTTCTGCACTCGTATGGACCCTACGAATTCTAAAACAGTTCTTACGGATATCCGATTACGCTAATTTTTTTTAGGAAGCCAGAAAACATTTTAAGAATAACTTGCAACTTGAATCACATTTGTAGGACCCATAATGGGCTTCGCAAATATTAAAAAAATCAAATTTTCAAATGGTTTCAAACAGGGCCCTGCAGTCCCATTGATGATTTTTTTGCGGGTTATCAAAAAATGATTCAAACCGCAAGTTATTCTTCAAATGTTTTTCTATGGCTTCCTGAAAAAAATTAGTGCAATCGGATATCGGTAAGAGCTGTTTCAATATTCATGGGGTGTTTCAATATTCATGGGGTGTTTCAGAAGTCATAGGGTCCCTACGAATACTGAAAAAGCTCTTACGGATATCGGATTCAACTAAATCTTTTTAGAAACCCATAAAAAATATTTTAAGAATAACTTGCGATTTGAATCATCTTTGTAGGATCAGTAATGTGCTCCACAAAAAATCAAAAAAAATATTAGTATAGAAGGCCGGCCAGTGGCGGACCCAGGAATTTGACATAGCGAGGGCACCAATTTTTTTTATAACCGTAATATATAAGTTACAGTTAAGTACATTTACTCCAAAATAATTTTAGCATTCATGATAAATTAATAATTTT
>JAOTQK010000004.1:8403193-8420639 GCA_025642025.1 Rhododendron ferrugineum
AAAGGTATAATGATGATGTTTTTTTAATAAGTTGGAGTTACGAAGCAGGACATTTAAAAAGGGACGGAGGGAGTAATAAATGATGTTTGTCATATTTGCACGTAATAAAAAGTAAAGTAAATGACCTTTAGGTTAAGTTGTTTTAGGTTTTGTTTTGTTTTCTTTTTTTGTCTTATCTTAAAGAGTATTTTGCGAAAAAAGAAAAGTGTGGAGTTTTGTTTTTCTTAATTAGATCTCATCCTTTATATTATTTCATTTTGGCCCATTGAATTTAGTTTGGACTACCTTTTTAGGTCTCCCTTCTTGAGAAAAAAAATTAGTGGATTAAGGTCTAGTATATAGCAAAAAAAATGAAAAAAAATCTAGCGATGGCGGGTCTATATAAGTTGGGGATAATATTATATAATAATTGCATTTTTTAAAATTCTTACTGTGGCGGATGCCACCACTAGTCCCTTAAATAAAGTTCAATAGATAGCAACTCAAGAATAGTTAAAATAGAAATGTCTCGATAAAGAAAAATGTACAGCTAAAGGAGAAATAATACTAGTAATTAATTCTTGTTTTGAGAATCTATCTCCTTGATTTGGTTTCCAACGGGGAAGTTGTGCATTCGATCTTATTGAGCATGGCTGAGCCTTCGACACTTTGTAATAATTTAGCACGGCGAAGAAACAAATATCTGGATTAATTAATCGGTTGAACTAATAATGACAAAATGCAAGTTATTTTTAAACAATGAATATAGTAGTATTTCAATTTTAGTAATTTCAACAGATGACTACTAATACTTTCCCCGTGGTGTAGCCAGAAATTCCACTCAATGGGAGCACCATTAAACATGATTTTAGAAATTTCTTATCTCTTTTTTTCCTTTCGATAAATCGGATCTTCAGACCAGCTTATGGGCACATCGACTAATTTTAGGGCCATGAAATCAACGGCCAAACGAACTCTCCAGTGACATCAAGGTTTATAATTTTCTATCTTTTACTTAAAATAAACATCAATAATGTAAAAAAAATGAAGTTAAAATGTAAAATTTACTATCATACGATTCATATATATATAGATAACGGATCTTTAGGTAAAACAAATAAGTTAAAAGAATTTTTTTGGAAACTTGACAAAGACACTAAGGGATGTCAGTGATATAAAAGAAAAATGTGTACAATTTTTTGCATACAAATGTCATGACCATTATATAAGTAAAGGGTAAAAGTGAAATTATTGAACCCCAAGGAGTTGCCTAGGGGTCAAGGCAGTGGCGGACCCAGGATTTCACTTTACTGGGGGCACCTATTGGCTATTATTCATAATGTTAAAAAAAAAAAAAAAAGCAATCCAAACATAATTAACACTAGGCTCAAACATTGATCGTTATGCAAAAAGATCTATAACACATAGGCTTCCAAGAGGTCATAAACATGATATAAGCTTTCAAAAGTTCATAATTCTATTCCGCAACCAGTCTTTCACAATCTTCATGGCTGAAAATACCCTTTCAACTGTTGCGGTGGCAACCGGTAAAATTAATGCCAAAGTCAAGAGCAAGTAAACAAAAGGATATACTTTAATCTCTTCCGGTTTCCACCATTTTTCTAGAAAGATCAGCAATTCCATTTAAGCTTGAGAAAGCTTTCAAAGCTCAAGCTACAACAACAAACATAGTATATTCGATCGAGAAACGAAAGTTTTTTCTTTTATTGGATGACAAACACAGCCGAGCCGACAACAAGAGAATCTGAGAATTGTTAACATATATGTTGTATATTTGTATATATTTCTGCTCTGTTCCACTGCTGTTTAATCAACAGCAAAAAAATGCATTCGAACCACTTCTCGAAGAGCTTATCAGGATGGCCTCCATCCTCGAGCCATCAAAATCCGTAAGTCTCCCAATTGGCCGGGCCAATTCCCCCTCGATACTATTATCTTAAGATTTTCAAACATGTGTATCAGTCATCAGTGTATCATATGCATGCGTTCTAAATTCGATTCGGTACTCAAACGACCCCCAATTTTTTTACACTGCACAGAGAGAGAGAGAGAGAGAGAGAGAGAGAGAGAGAGAGAGAGAGAGACCTTGATTTAATCACTGATTCAAGTTTCTTCGACAAATCTCGGCAGATCGTTGGTTAGGGCAGATCGGTTGCTGTTTCGGTTGGTGATTGCCGATTGGTGAGGCCGTGAGGGAACCGGCGAGGCGAGATACACCGGAGACCGACGACGGCAAGGCGAGTTCGCCGTCGTTCGTGACTCGTGAGCGAAAGGGGGGAGCGAGCGCCGAGCAGCGAGAGTGGGCAGGGGCCGGCGCCTAGGTTTTTCTGATTTGGGGTAAGAGGAACAGGAGAAAGAGCGTTGTTTCATCTAAAATCAAAAAAAAAAAAAATTTAAGAGGGGTGGGGGTACGTGACCCCACGTGCCCTATTCTCAGTCTGCCCTTGGGTCAAGGTTTAAGACTTTTAGGGCCCGTTCAATTGCACGAAATGATGAAAAAATCAATTTTCCTATAACTTTCGGCGTTTTCAATTATCAGGAAAGTTGTATGACTCACAACTTCAACTTTCTCACCGAAAAACACTTTCCTGCAAAACAGGTTTTGCCAAAAGGAAAGAATTCTAGTTTCCTGCAAGATTTTCTGTCAAGAGAACACACGCAAGAAAAGAATTTTTTTTTCTTTTACTTCACCTCACTTCACTTTTCGTGAGAACCAATTTCTCGCACAACATTCTTGATAATTGAACAAAGCCTTAATTAGGGGTTTGCTCCTCTCTAAGGTCTCATATTCGAAACCTCTAAAGTGTTATTAACTCTATTGGAGTCAGTCCATAGAGCTTTGCTCTGACTCTTTAATTGGGATCCTCGCAAGTGGACGGTAGAATCAGTCCCCAGGATTAATCGAGGTGCACAAAAAGTGACCCGGACACCTGAGTTATTAAAAAAAATGAAAGTAGGGGGACCGTGTCCTCACTGGTCCTATGCTGCCTCCGCCTCTGCAATGAATTAAGGCCCCGTTCCGCTTTCTTTTTAAACCTTCCTTTTTAAAAAGAAGGTAATTTCGAACTCACATATTATGAAAATGAAAATTATTTTTTGAATTTTTTTTGCATTGTTTAAAAGATCTCGATGAGATCTATCAAACAAAATCCATATTGGTAGGGAAATTATTTGCGTAAATACATGATTTTTGAGTTTGAAATTACCTTCATTTTCCTTTTACTATGCATCCGGAACGGTGCCTAACTACTCGATCCTTGCAAACTCCATAAAATGTGTAACTGAATCTATAGTTGGATGTCCATCTCTCTAGAACTGCTCATATATTCAAACATACCCTTAATTTTTCTTGTTATGTTTCTAGAATTCTAGTACATTCAGAAGTCTTTGAATTAATTTTGTTGAATATGTCTTTTAATTATTTCGATATGTTTCAAAATAGAAATAGAATTTTTTTGGAAGAGGCAAAGAAGGTTTGGGAAACTTTAAAGGAGGTTGGTGTTGGTTATGATAGTGATGAAGCATAAGTGGTTAGTAAGATGGAAAGGATGGAAGAAATTGATGAAGAAATATAAGCTGCAATGGTGGGTTAAGGGAGTGGAGTTGGGGGTGTGTGGGATTTGCACGTGCATAATGTTGGGTGTGTTTTGAACTTTTGGGTTTTCGGGATTTTTCTTTTCGGTTGACACTCATCAACCTTTTGGGTCGGGGGCAGTGCGTGGCATATGATTGTCACGAGGTCGGATGCCATTTTTTGTGAGATGTAATCTTTCGTTGTGCTACTTTTTACCCTGTTTCCCTTTAGTCTTTGTAATCTTGTTCAAAGATTAATAAAATTTTAATTTTTTGATTGTTCAAAAAAAATTATTTTGATATGTCTATTTGCAGTCCCTTATCTTTATCACAAATGCTATGGGTGCCGATGGGTTGGTACCAATTGGATGCCGATTCCTGTGTGATGCTCCTTTGAATTTCAAAAAGATAATTTGAGATGTTCATTTTGTTCAGAATAATATTTTAAAACTCCTTAAAAAAATTCAGGTCATTTGAATATCGAGAAGAATTTGATCAAGTCATTTAATTTTTGGTTCAAAATTCTTGACTGTCAATTCTGGAAAAAAAAACATTGAATGAACTCATCAAGCTTTTATCGATATCCAAATGAACTAAACTTTCATAGGACATAATAATAATTTTTTTTTCAAACAATATACTGATCGTCTTGAATTATTTGTTTTGAACAAAATGATTGTCAAGATAATCCTTTTTTTAAAAAAAACTTTGGTAGTGGTGGCATACAACGAAGGAATAGCCGAGATTGATTCCAAGACCGGATTCTCAAACTTAAACAAAAAAAAAAAAGTACATTTCCTTACGGATCTCTACGTTCCATTTAGGATTAGGAATAAACGTAATCAGATTATGTAAAGCCTGGTTTCTAAAAATGCACTTACGTGACTCTAATTAGGTTACCGTAATTTAAAAGAAATGGGACTAAGATTAAGTGGATATTTTCAGTCTACGTTTTTAAAACACAAGAATAACACAGTATAATTTTAGGGGTTCAGTACTTTTCTTTAGGAAACGAACGACACCATAATGGTCCACACATTTTTATTAATCTATAGTGTAATTTTTAAGAAATCGGAACCCGGACATGAATTGTGGAATCAGAACAATTTTTAGTAGATAGCAAAATGGAGTTTAGTATTCCATTTATCCTAGCACCACACGGGACCACACGTGTCTAGGCTAGGAAGTCTAACTGTTGCATGTGTCCACGTATTCCCTAAGGTAAGAATGACTCATCAAATATTTTACCTCTCAAAATAACTAATAGCCGACAACCACTGCTCAGTGCAGTTGGTATGTCATCTCTCCCCTAAGGGGAAGGTCTTGGATTCGACTCCTGCTGGAGCAACACCTTTGGGTCCCACACTATTGATAGCTTCTGGACTCCGTGCTAACTCTAACACCCCTACTAACTCCCGCTGATGTATGACGATTGAAAACAAAAAAATTAATAATAACTAATAGCCAAATAATCTGTTAATTGTCAAAGAAATAGGAAAAAAAAAAAAGAGAAAGAAGAGATACAAAGCGGTAGAAAGGGATAGAAGGAGAAATAGCAAACCCTTTTCCTCTTGCCGCACCACTGCTTGCTGTTCCGGAAATCCTTCGGGTAAATTCCTCTTTCCTCTTCCCTCTCTTTCTTTTCTGTACGCGGGCCTCCGCGCGTTGCGGCGGCCATGGCTGGACCTTCCCATACCTTTTTCCCCCTTCCTTTCCTCGGCTAGGAAAATAACACAAAATACATGAGGTTTAGCGGTGGCAACGCCACGGCTGTTTAGGTTGTGTGCCGTGTGTGTATGATGTGCTCCGTTTTGTGTGAGTGTGATATATGTATTTAGATATTGGATGTTTAGGTACACATGTAGTCCTTAATCAAGCCTTAATTTGTTTAGTCTAAAATAATTCAGATAGTCAGTTTGAGTTCTATTAAATTACTGGCAACGATCATATATGTGTACGTGTTGGTAAATCACCTAATCACTGAAATGGATTGCAGTTCCTTTGGTTAAGTTAAATTAGGTCAAGTAGACTAAAAAAAATGAGAAATCCCCAATCAATTACAATTCTAGTTAGCTTACTGAAAGTATAAGCATATGTGTAACCATGTGAAAATAGCTTTATTGCAAAACAAAGTCTAGTTCTCTGGGCAACTTGATTAAGAATAGCAGACCTATGTATTAAGCCCAAACCCCTTTCTGAAATCAGTTGGCCAACTCACGATCGAGAAGGCCTCTAGTCTTTCAATTTCTTTATTGAACGTATCATGACACAAAGGGATTGACAAATAGGTTGGTCCGAGGGATATGAACGAGAAGGATCGAGTCTTTTGCTTAAGCGATCGAGAAGTCAAAGGTGAGATACTCTACCTTAGTTATATTGTTTTTTCAAGCAAATTATGTTATGTGTTTCATATGCCCAAAGTTATGATAAGTTTACAAGTTATCAAGAAAGCATGATTTGATGAAATGATTTTTGCCTCTCATTTTATGCCATGAAAATATGCTATGAACTCTTTATTCAAAGATTGATGATTTTATGAGAATGACTATGTTTAAGAAGGGATGATTCCATGAACACCGCCCTTGCCATCTAAAGGTGACGGTGTAATGTTATTATGATTCTAAGAACACCGGCCTTGCCATCTAAAGGTGACGGTGTAATGTCATTATGATTCTATGATCTCAAAGTTTGATGCATCCAGACAGCGGTGTCCCGAGTCGGGGGGACGGATTTTAAAGATACCATGACAAATGAAGGGGTTATAAGGGAGGAATGTTATATGGCACTAGCTGCCAGTGATTAGATCATTTCACACCACGTGGGGTCGCTCCCCTATTCATGTTTAGCTGTTGGATGTTCATCACAAGACTATGCAAGGTTTTCATGATGCAAGTTTTTCTTATGAGCTTTATGCTAAAGTTATGATATGTTATGTACGAGAAGTTTACGAAGATTATTTCCATGGTAAAACGTATAACTCTGGTATTGTATCTCACACGAGCTGTCGGCTTATGAAAATTAATTATTTTACTACAGGTATTGCCTAGTAAGAATGAGAAATGCTGCTGCCTGGGGGACATGTAAAGAAAGTGTTTAGTCAATGTTTTGAAAACTTCAAAGTTGGGAATTGACTACTCCCTGTTTGGCGTAAGGTCACTTTATATTGTAAAGTTTTTAAATCTTTAAGGCTCTGACGGTATTTTTATGTCAATTATACTTTCGCACTTTTAAATTTTTACAGTCTTTGCATCTCTTGGACTGAGTAATGAGGTCTCGGGTGGAGGTTAGATCCACTGGCCGGTCACGATAATCCTATCATTTTAACAACTTTAGGGATAGGGTCGTGATAGATTAGTTTTTTTTTTTTTTGCAAAATTATAGCGATTGAAATATGGAGATACATTGTCACAATTTTTAACGCCAAACTATAAAAAGTGAGTGATTCAGCCTTTCCGAGTTGGACTCCAATACTTTTCTTATTTTCCCTTGTTTTTCCTCTGATGAGCATAGTGGCAGGTATTTTATGGTGACCTCTAATATGATCAGATTTATAGAGTGTCTCTAGTAAAATATGAGCAACTCCAAATTCCCCTAGAGCCCCAACCTCCATTTCTCCTACCCGTTGTCCTTCTTTCTTGGCTCTTCCTCTAAGGAGGGGTTGGTACCCAATCGATACCAACTCGCGTCGGCACCTACGATGGGATCCTATTTTTATGTCTACTTGCAGTCCCTTACTCCTGTTGGGAGAAGGGGATCTTGCGGCACACCATGTTGTTGTGCCCTCCATTCGGGCCTTGGTCCGAGCTCAAAAATATAATCTAGAAGGCTAAAATCTCTCACTTTTTATTGTTTGGTTTTACAATAGCCCTAAAAAAAAAAAAATGAGTTGATCGGACATCATTTTCTTAGTGAACAAACCAATTATTCTGTTGTTTATTCTTAAATCATGTTTGCTAGTCATATATTGAATGAAACTGTTGTTTCCACTAAGGCTGCGTTCTTTTAAACTTAATTTACTTTTTCTCCCCTTTTAGATCGAACTTAAATGAAAATAAGTTAAGTTCATCCATTCTTCTTAACTTAAACTTAATTGCTTAACACACACAATTACAAATAAGTTAAGTTTAAGAATGGAAAATAAGTTAAGGGTAGAAGAATGGACTGAATTAACAAAATAAATTAAGTTTAAGTTAATTATAAAAGAATGCAACCTAAGCATGTGACGTCCGCTTACCTATGATTTTTCCTAGAGATATAATACACGTCGATGTCAACGAAATGAAATTATTTTTGAGCTCAAAACATCTACTACTACTAAAAATTAAAACACAGCAGCTAATTTGTGTCTTGGAGCACAACATGCCCCCGCACTACACGTGCGGCCAATTCGGCATTAGACGTGACACATCAGAATTTACGAAGAGAATAGTTTGCGTACTATTCCAAATGAGATAAGTACTCGTAGCCATGAGCAGTTCTTCAATCCTACTACTAAAAAAACACAGCAGCTAATTTGTGTCTTAGAGCACAGCATGCCCCCGCACTACACGTGCGACCAATTCGGCCGTCCATTTCGGCATTGGACGTGACTCAGCGGAATTCACGAAGAGAATAGTTTGCATTCTATTTCAAATGAGATAGGAACTCGTAGCCACGAACAGTTCTTGAATCCAAAAAAAAGAAGAAGATAAACTCAGAGATTTTATTAATGAAAAAGGTGAATTATTGAATATGTTACAACTCTTATTTATACTAGTAGAAAAATCCTATCTTAGGTAGGAATAGAGTAAGACAATTGCTTGCTAGTCAAGAAATTATAAAGGAGAAAATAAAATAAAATAAAAGACTAAAAAAATCCTAAAAGGAAAGGAAATAAAATTTCTAGAAGAAATTCTAAATCATGCCAAAACAATAAAATTAAAAACGTGCAAAACAGGCAGCGCAAATAAGATTTCTTAATAATATAATTTTTAAAATAAAATTCTAATTCTAAACAAGATTTTATATTCTTATTTTTATAGTTCTGGAATTATTAAAATAAGAATAAAATCTTGTCCCACATCAGGACGGTTCGGATTTTCATCTGAACAATGGATGACTAGGATTTGTAAGAGTTCGGATTAAATTCGAACAGTCTGTGCCAAGATGCCCGGCCGAATCAGCCGCGGTGGATGCACTACAGCCCCTCCCATTCCACTCCCGTTGTTGACTGGAGGCGCAAATTTCAGTTCTCACTCACTTAGTCGCAAATTTCAGTTCTCATTATATATAGTCTGAGAATGAGATCGCTGTTTAAAAAAAACAAAGGAAAAGAAAAAGGAAAAAAAGACAGAAAGTGGGAGACTGTGATCCACAGTGGTACCCCTAGCATCCTTCTTTTTTTTTTTTTTTGGGGAATTTACAGTAAGCCCCCTCCAACTATACCTCGGTAACGAGTTGCCCCCTTCATCGTTTAACTCGGACACTTAACCCCCTTCATCTTTTATGGCGTGACACTTAAGCACCAACCGTTAGTAAGCCGTTAACGGAATTGCTGAAATTACCAATTTACCCTCTTTCAGCCCTTTTATTTCGCTTATAACTTTTCGTAGGAAATTCCGTTTCAGCCCGTTCTTTTTTCAGAACTCTTGTTTTTTCCTCTATTTTATAGGTCTGTAATAATTTTAGTATGGTTACTTTATGTTTTCTAGGGTTAGAGTTGCGTCCTATATATTCGGTTGTTCGCCTCTTGGTTGAGGCCGTTGATTATTGAATATTAAAAAGAGTCTAGAGAGAGTTTCTAGACTGCTAGTTGTTGTGTGTTCAGTGCATCTAGTTGCTGGTTCCTCTGCAAATGGTGTAGTGGTTCATCCAGGGGGCTGCCAAAAAGCAAAAAAAAATAGAGCACTCTGTTTTTTCTTTCTCTCTCAGAACTCTCTAGACTCTTTTGAACAGATACACGTAAAAGAGTCGTTACAAATAACCATTGCGTTGAAAATTTGAGTTAAGTGTCAAACCTAAACTCAAAATTGGAAGAATAAACTATACGTACCGTGACCTTTCTCTATGGAACCTTGCTTATTTATTCAAGACACAAATAGGCCTGAAATTTTTATGTAGAGCCAACACGAATTTACAAATTAACTAACCAACCTTAATTATTGAATGACGAATTGCATATCTAAGATTAATGTTACGGTGACGGAGCCTACATAAATCGAAACACTTGATCAAAATTACATTAACTAGAAGACTTTTTGATTGGAAAGGCAGTAACCCTCACCACCAGTTCTTCGCGGTCCTTGTTGAACAACAGTCATACATCAACTTCCACCTCCGTGACTCTGTCGCCACCTCTACCTCCACATCCACTGCCACCGCCATAACCACCACTATGTTTCTAGTGTCCGCCACCCTCACCCTCACCCTCACCGCCACCATAATCTCTATAATGTATGTTGTCATTTTTTATTTTCTTGCGTTGACAATTTTACAGCAACCTGAGAGTGCTGGTTTTCAATTAGCTTAAGGTCAATTTTCGGATTTGCGGCAAATTTTTTCGTGATGAAAAGATCCGGTATTTAAGCAGAGTATGTCCAGGAATTTGTGAGTGGCGAAAGTACTAAAAGAACTCAATCTGTAATATAAAATTCTTATTTTTAGTACGTACAAAAAAAAGTATGCATGTTTTTTTTGGCAGCCCCCCCGGATGAACCACTACACCATTTGCAGAGGAACCAACAGCTAGATGCACTGAACACACAGCAACTAGCAGTCTGGAAACTCTCTCTAGACTCTTTTCAATATTCAATAATCAACTGCCTCAGCCAAGAGGTGAACAACCGAATATATAGGACGCAACTCTAACCCTAGAAAACATAAAGTAACCATACTAAAATTATTACAGACCCATAAAATAGAGGAAAAAACAAGAGTTCTGAAAAAAGAACGGGCTGAAACGGAGTTTTCTACGAAAAGTTATAAGCGAAATAAAAGGGCTGAAAGAGGGTAAATTGGTAATTTCAGCAATTCCGTTAACGGCTTACTAACGGTTGGTGCTTAAGTGTCACGCCATAAAAGATGAAGGGGGTTAAGTGTCCGAGTTAAACGATGAAGGGGGCAACTCGTTACCGAGGTATAGTTGGAGGGGGCTTACTGTAATTTCCCCTTTTTTTTTTGTTGACTGGGAAAAACAGCCCGAAGGCACCCCTAGCATCCATTATTGCTTGGTTAAGGATTAGGTGGACGAAGTTCCCCAGAATCCCCACAACCCCATCCTGTCTCTATACCTTTGTCTTTTGCGCATAAAGAAACCCATGGCCCCCTTCTCTCTCTCCTCATTCTGATCGAACTTTTTGAAATCGCACTCCCACAGTTGCGATCTCTCTCGTCAGTTTCTTGCAGGTGAGTTCATCCTCCATAGCCCCCTTCACTGCGATATTTTATTTCCCTTTTCTTTTAGAACTTCAAGATTTGTTAGATACATCTTTCTTCTCTTACGCCTTTCCTAAATATTGTGGAACGATCTTTGCAGTTAGTGGTGGGTGAAGTTTCATGATTCAAAACCCAAGTCATAAAGCAGGAATTTTATTAAGCTGTTGAGTTGTTATTTTACTTGTATTTTCTTAGGAACCAAACGGGTTTCTTCGGAAACTTTGAGTTTCGTGATAGTGGAAAGGCTAAAAGTATTGTTGTATTTTGTGTACATAGATTATATAGTCTGGGTTTATAGATCTTGTCTTCATGTGATGAAGGCCTCACCTTGGAGAGTTTAGTTTTATGTTATATGACCGTGCCTGCATTCTTGGTCTGCGTACTTGCAATTTCGGTGCCATTTCGACATTCTGGCTGCATTTGAGGGTGATACTAATGCTCAACTTGTCCCGAATATATGGTTCGATTGAAGTCCATTGAAATTGTTTGTATTATGCCCAATTGGATTTGTCTAGAATGGGTAGTACTTTCTTTACTTTTTAATTTTTTAGCTGTTCTTTTCCCCTTCCCTCCCTTCTCCTAGATTACTTTTCCTGTGGCACCCTTTAGAAGTTTTTAAACTTAAATGCACCGATCTCCAGACACAATCAACAAAAGCTAACCCAACCAGTTCTTTGATTTTTTCTAGACTGGACCTTAGGAGTGACTTTAGCGAGAGGCCTATTTTGTGACAATATGATCATAGGATTCATTCAATATTTCGTAAGAAACCCAAATGCATTTTTTTTTTAATTTAGTTTCTCTGCAATTGGCCTGATAGATTGCACCGCACAGTTAGCGCAATGTGGGGCCGCCACGGGTCCCATCTCCAAGTTTTAAGCCATTCGGTTTGTCAGCTTGTCAGAATGCCCATTGGTGCAAAAAAAATCCAGTTGATCAAACTTGAATGCCGCGGGGCTGCATCCCCGGATAGAGCAGGTCGTAATGTGCCTTGAGATGGTCACCCCCCTGTCGATGGGGAGTTTGCTTCCCCAGTGAATATCCCTTACTCTATGTGAGTTAGTTGACGTGGACTGATGCAGAGAGGATCATGCCCTCGAGGGCACCACCATATGGTGTCAATGACCTACTATACAGAATCAAATGGGACCAGATGACCGATTCATTCAGTATAATTTCGAAGAAACACCGTTGGTAGAAAGTGGAGATGTTTCATTACCTATGAGTCTATGACAATACCAAAGTGAATATGATCTCCACCATACATAATGTAGTGACAATAATGTTCTTTTCCTGAAATTATCTGTGTTGCACTCATTTTGTAGGGTTTCATCACTATATTTGCATTTTCTCATTTCTTTGAATTATTCTATATCTTGGGTTGCCTAGATTTTTTGTTAGGTAGTGGAACTATCTTTCAATTTTGGTACTGGTCAAGTTTCGTCATTCAAAACCGAAGTCATAAATTTGAAACTTTAGCTGTTGAGTTCTTACTTGCATTTTCTCAGGAACCAAACACCTCTTATATACGTATATATTAAGAAACCCATGCTTTTGGAAGTGGAAAGTTCATGATTCTTTTTGGGTTCAAAATTAGTTTTGAGGTTTCTAGCTTGACTAATCTATACTCTGTTAATCTGCATTACTAGTTTAGTTATTTTTTTGGTAGTTGATTTCTTCTTTTGGTAGGTTTGCACTTGTTTTTGTTGTACCTTATCTTTGTATTGGTGGCAGTTTGATTGGATTCTCCATAAGCTCAAAATGGTTGAACTGTGCAATTCTGACTTCTTCTTGTGATCCTCTTTCTTAGCCTTTGTCTATGCTTACCACAAAGCTCCTCACTTAGATTGCCATCACAAACAGCCCCATTACAAACGGCTCAGGGATTGATGTGTCATGCCAAGTGGGAGAGACTAGCAGTTCATGTGTAGCATGAGTATGTGAATAGCTTGGAAAACTTGTTATTAGATCAAGAAATCATGGGTTCCGAAGCCTTTCGATTGAGTTAGAAAATAGGAAGACAAGCTCTCAAAGGTTATTGTATTCATGCATTAGCCTAGTTGATATAGAAACCAAAATTTATATAGGTTTAGAAAAAAGAGAAGTTAAGAACTGGGAAATTTTGCATTCATGCTTGAGTGGCCTTGCGGGTGAACCTCGCAGAATTTGAAGCCTTCATTGTGCTCAAAGAGAGTATCAAGCTCACTTCAAGGGGACTTCGCCGGATCTAACTTAAAGGCATCGTTACGGATAAAACTACGTAACACATGACTTTGTCTGAAAAGCCAATTCTGGTGTTATGCCTAGTCTACTAGTCTATGGAGGAAAAAATTTCCTTTTTTGACAGTACAATTCAAAGACCCCGACACCTTAACATTGGTGGTTTGAATGAACCTTAAATTTCTAAACCTTGCCTCCTCAGAAATTACAGAATCCGAAACATAAGAATCAGGATTTTGTGTTATGTCCTCAGCTTTTGGTGAGTTCTAATAGACAAAGTAGGGATTCATCTGGACAATTCACACTGGTGCTGCTTTGATTCTTACTTGACCAGACAAAATCAGTTCAGATATAGCCGATAATTGAAATACTGTTGAAGTAAGCCAATTTTTTTGCGCGATTGAGACTTACAGTAAATGCAAGATAAAAAATTATGTGGGACATGTCGTTTTGTACTTTTAAATACAGGGAAACGTAGATCCAGAATCTATTTTTGCCTTTTTGTCTTTTTTTAATTTAGAAGCATATATTCTCTCCATTGTTCATCTCATGAAACAAGGTTGGCTGTGATTCTGTGAACCATTTATATTCCTCCTCATTTCACTGATTGTTTTGCATAGGGTTTTCCTACGCTATTTCTGCAGACTAACTTTTTGGTTTGTCTTTAGTTGGTGAAAATGCCAGAGATTCAATTAGGTGCTCGCACTATAAGGTCCCATGGAACTCATGTCGCAAGGATCCACATGCACGATTGGCTGATTCTTCTGCTTCTGGTGGTGATAGAAGTCATTTTGAATCTTATAGAACCATTTCATCGTTTTGTGGGAGAGGACATGATGACTGACCTAAAGTACCCTCTGAAAGGAAATACTATCCCCTTTTGGGCCGTTCCGGTACGTCACCTGTAAGCTTCATTGTGATGGAGTACTTGAGCTGTTACATAGTCCATGATATTAACTTCAATGAAAGCCTTATAAAAATGTGTGGTTTTCTTCTTTTTGTAACAGATTTTTGGTATATTGCTGCCTTTTGCAATCATTATTGCCTACTACTTCGTTAGGAGGGATGTGTATGACCTCCATCATGCTATTTTAGGTGGTTATCTTCCCTTTGAAAGTTTTTGTTAGGATTCTCTTTCCTATTTGTATTTTCTATTATGCAATGAGGTATGCTGATTTGGTATGCATGTTCAGGCCTTCTGTTTTCTGTACTTCTGACTGGAGTCCTAACTGATGCAATCAAAGATGCTGTTGGTCGTCCTCGTCCAGACTTCTTTTGGCGTTGCTTCCCTAATGGCAAGGGGGTGAGACCTCATCAACTGGTTTAGGTTTCTCTTTATGTTCTATTACCACAGATCTATATGATTAGGTCTCATTCGTGTGGAGTATTCATTGTTACTCTTGTTTGCATATTTAGGTATTTGACCCTGTCACACGAAACGTCATGTGTACCGGACTAAAAAGTGTCATCAAGGAAGGACACAAAAGTTTCCCGAGTGGGCATACATCTTGTAAGCAGCAAATTTGCATTTGGAATGATTATTATTTACATACAATAAAGTTGCATTCACAGTGATTAATATATTACATCTTGTAAGCAGCAAAGTTTCATTCTTGTTGAGTTTGCAATTCTGTTCCATTATAAGAATATTGCTTAAGTTCTATGTGTATTGGAGTTTTCTTGATTTTGTGTATACAAAATCTCTGGCTCAAATGATACATAGGTAAGTTACCTTAGCAAAGTCATTGTCATGTCTGAAAGCTTTCTTTGTCAGTTTCTTTGCTTTTTCTATATGAAGAGCTGACAACATAGTATAAATTGATGAAAGTGGATTCTGAGATAGAATGTTTGGACTTTGGAGTTACATTAGAATCTAAGGCTTTGGTTAGGTAGGACTAAGACAGCTATATGAAATTCTATTGTAGCAAAAAAAGTAGCAGGAGCAAGTGCGGGATGAAACTTGATGGGCAAGACATACCCAAGCATAACTATTTTTGACATGTTGGATTTGTTATTCATGAGGAAAAGAAGTTCGGAGATGTGGACAATGAATTTAGAATGAGTTGGATCAAATGAGAAGGTGCTTCTTTGAGTACTACGTCTTTTTAGAACTCTTCTTTGAGAGGGTGGCTATAAGGCCAGCTACGAAAAATAGACCTTAGTGAAAGGAGGATGTAGAGATGGACCATTGCCACTAGAAGCTAAGAAGCACTGATCTCAACATGGGACACTGGCATGCGGCCACATAATTGTTTAAAAAGTTAGGCACCAACACGTTAGGAACATGTTATTAAATTGAAAGTAAATATAGGTTATGGGATTATCTATACATTCTTTAAAAAATGGAAATGTTAGTTATCCGTAGGATAAAAAGCATAAATGACATTAACCTTTTGAGGATATATATTACCAATCATTGAATCAGTATTTATGAACTAAGCATCCATGGCATTTTCACTCTGGCCCCTCGTTTATGAATTCTATTATGCCCACCATTACCATTATTATTAATTTATTAAGAGAAATTCGTCTTTCTTAATTAATAAGTACATCAGCTACTGCCTTCGATAAGCCGAATTTGCGGACAGGTATATATCGTGGATCCCCTTTTTTGAACAAAATAAGATGGCTAACCTTTTTCTTTATTTCACCCCACTTTATATACTTTATACGTATATGGAAAAAACAGAAACAAGCCACAACGGTAAAAATGTGCGACACCTGATGCCATCGCAAAACAAAATTGAGTCATATCTTATGGATTTCCTCTTATGGATATAGGATAAGATAGAAATATATCGATTTTATTTCTTTTATTAGTATAACATTAATAATGTATACGTTATATATAGGCATTGTCAAGTGTCAAGACAGGATTAAAAAAAGAAAAGATAAATTGGTAGGCCTATAAAAAGAAATTGATTTAGCAGAATATTTAATGCGTCTACAGTGTGTCCTTGCATGTTCCTACGTGGAAGAGTGGAAGAAGTTTCATACTTAATCAGACAGGTAAGTTTGTCCGGCTTGTGTCCGATACTTTGAGCCATGCCACATGCCCATTTCGCCCATCCATGTCTGACTTGCCCTTGCCCCATGGTCGGTACACTTGTCCATGCTTCTTAGGTTAGAAGAAAACAAAGAGAAGCTGAGCGAATAAAGGAGAAAAAAACAAGAAAGAAGTGAATACATTCATGCGGAGCTTGAAATGAAAGATAATAACGAAAAATGATAGCCAGTTGAAATGGCCTGGTTGTGTGCAACATGACAAGAAGTGCATCATTAAGAAAGAGTAATGCATCCAAATTGAAACTGCTACGAGACGAGGATGGCTGCGATGGCATAGGTTGAAAGGACATGATTGTCTTGTACGAGAACAGATCTTTAAATAAAGTGGAGTAATTTGAGAAAAAGAATTAAGTAGCTGACTCCTATGAATTGGGGCTGAGGCTTGTTGAATTTTCCTCTGCAGCAAGCTGTTTTCATCTTTAGTTCATAACGTCTCTGAGATTGGACAACAATACAGTACAATTAGCATACCATCCGTGAACATAGAAGGCAATGGGGTGATGATGTGCCAAATTTAGTGATCCAGTGGTATTTCTGTAAGTTTCAAAAAAATCTATTGGGTTTCAATAGACTTTTTTTTATGTTCTGTCAAATACAGTATTTATTAACCACCCATTTAAGGAAAGTAAACCTGGAAGCATAGGTTCTTTCTGCGTAAATTTACCCCGTGTGCTGTCACTTGGTAGAAAAAGAGTGCCACACACGACATTCGAACACCATCCTAGTTTTCTTTCTTTCTTATTTTCTTCTTTCTTGGGTGCATACATTAGAATGCGGAAATAAGGGAATTCACTTTTTATACATATGTCGTAATTATATTTCTGCTGGTTCAGTATGTTTGTTGTACTTGTACATAAATGCACAAGCTTATTCGTATTTGTGTTATTGAAATTGCAGGGTCTTTCGCTGGTCTGGGTTTTCTGTCATTGTACTTGTCAGGGAAAATCAGGGCATTTGATCGTAAGGGCCACGTTGCAAAGCTTTGTATCTCTTTTCTGCCCTTGCTTGTTGCAGCTCTTGTCGGAGTTTCACGGGTCGATGATTACTGGCATCATTGGCAAGATGTATTCGCTGGAGGCCTTCTAGGTATTGATATCAAGCTATGAAGCACCAACACCTCTAGAGGTTGAAGTATCACAGTGTCAGGACACGGTGGGGACACGTATGGGACACG
>JAOTQK010000004.1:8433385-8457365 GCA_025642025.1 Rhododendron ferrugineum
AGGTGTGTAGGGTGCTTGATCGGAGCCCCCATTTCTCGTGGGTGCTCCGATCAAGCACCCTACACACCTCGGATGCCGTTGATTCCCGCGGAAGCCCCCTCTGTTTTTTTTTATAGAATTTTTGGACAGCTCGGATCGGCCGTCCTGTGACCGGAGACAGCCCGGCGCGGCCGTCAGTACGATTTCCCTCCGGGGGCTGTCGGTATCACATATCTTTATCAGTCCTTACTTCTTTTATTGGAACAAACCTTCTTATTCAACAAAAAATAAGAACTTAACTCAGTTCTGGAACACAGCCTGAAACTGATAACTATTTCAATAAAATTAACCACAAAATTATATTTTCTCCTTTCACAGCAATTTTTTCCTTTAAATGCACTTGTAATATGACCATATTGTCCTTAGAAGCTATGTACAAGCCATATAAATCCATTGTAAGGCAAAAATATCTTCACATGCATTATTGGGCACAAAAAAAAAGGATAGTGTAATACATCATCGTGAGTGATCTTGCCTTTGATTTAAACTTCCGTGATCATGGATAAGAGATAAATCAAAATAATGAGATATTCCACCTTCAAAGAGTGGCATCTATGTCAATGTAGTGACGTAGCTAGAAATTTCATTCCACAATGTCAATCCGACAAGTAAAATTTCATTTCACCATCAACAGTATCGGTACATGAAGTTTGCAATTTTGAAAAAGTATTCCATTTTTGCATTCTAAAACTTACTGCCAACGCTCCAAAATTGGAGTGCCAAAATCAATCCATATTAGTAGGGAAAGTAGAGGTAAAAGTTGATGTGAAAGGTGTAATGGTGATATTTTTTTTAATAAGTTGGAGTTACGAAGCGGGACACTTAAAAATGGACGGAGGGAGTACAACTTTTGACACAAGATCGCAGCCATTGAAATGAATGGCTGAGATTAATGCCTTGTTTGGATTCAAACTAAAAAAAATTTGCAACTCAAAAAACACTTATTACCCCTATCTCCAATTATTTTTCTCTCTATCTCTTTCCACTCATTACCCTTACATCCAATTATTACCCTAATTTCTCTCCTCTCATTACCCAAAAAATCAAACTCAAAAAAACTCAAATTTAAATCCGAACAAGACATAAAACATTAAAGTTGTGCTCTCCCTCTCTCCTGTATTTGACAAACATTTTGGGTATTCTAGGGCCATTTTCATAGGCATAATTAATGCGTCTGGTAAGGTAAAAAACAAAAAAAAAAAAGACAAAAAGAAGAGGGATTCATAATTGATGACTAAAGTATTCAATGAACTCTAAAATGTGAACTATCATTCAAATGAACGCTAAATGAAATTGGAACAAGCCGAACCACATGGGATGCAGTTTCTCTCCATACAAGAGGGAAGCCGTTTGCAAAAAGACAATTTACCTAAGTTTTTCTATTTGACTTGTCAAAAAGGACATGCATGACAAATGGATATGTATTAATTTTTGTGTCCAGCTTTTTCATTGCAAAGAAGAATCCGAGAGGGATCAAATTACAAAATCAATAGGGAGATTACAAAGGGAGGTTGGGTAATACGACTATATTATTGCACATCCATTAGCTTTTGGATTACACCAGAAAAAGGAAAAATTAAGATTGTAAGGTGGTCTTCATTTCCCAGCCGACACTTGTTCCACAAGAGTGAGCATGTTGATGGCACTATCACAGCCAGATTCTATGGTATGATGGAGATGAGCTTTTCCTAGAATGCAGCTCTTGAGCATACAACCCTAATCTATGATGCACGGACACCGATACCGACACGGACACCGAAACCGACACCGGAACACAGAAATTCAAAAAAAATGGGGATACGGACACGGCGGGGGACACGTCACGTGTATATTTATTTATTTATATATAAATATATAAATAATTATAGTTTAACACCCAAATTTTTTTATAAAATTATAATTTGGCCCCAAATTTTTTTAAAAAAATTACAATTTGACCCCCAATTTTTTCAAAAATTGCAGTTTGGCCCCCAATTTTTTCAAAAATTGCAGTTTGGCCCCCAAATTTTTTTTTTTAAAATTACAGTTTGGCCCTTACCGTGTCCCATCACTGTCCCCCGCCATGTCCCCGTAAAAAATTCAAATTAAATTATGGGACACGCCACGTGGCGTGTCCCATACGTATCCCCGTATCCGACACTGCGATACCTCGACCTCTAGAGGTGTCGGTGCTTCATAGACCCTAATGGCTCAGGCCTCAGCAGCCAGGGTAGAACCCACCATGACTCTTTTTATATAATTTGTTCAAAGTTTAAATGAAAGGATATTTCAAAGGACATGACGACTGTGACTTTTATGTAGAAAAAACTTGGAGAGTCCGATGAATATAGGACTATCCTACAAGGATTTGTGTATTGAAAGCCCCCCCTCTCTTCTACTCCATTATGTACTTCTATAAAGTTTTGGCAATTAACTTTCCGTCTAACGTGGAGACATCTTGTGAGATCTTGGAATTTTATCTCGGAGCGGTATTCGACCGTTAATATTTACACGAAGAGAAGCTAATACAGATTTAAGATACTGACTTATCATGTAATCTCGTAGGCAATTTCCCCTCTTTCAAATGGAGTACATTATTAATTACTTCATATTGTTTTCTTTAAGTTCTACGAATTCTAATTCCTTATTTGTCTTCATGATGATTAATTGTGTATTTAATTTATTCATGCCGTAAATCCCCAAAATAGTACTCCAATTGACATGTAACAGATCCGATAAGAGTCCCTGACAACTACCACAAAGAATGAACCTTATCTCTGACAGAAAGAATAAAAGCCCCATTCCATTGCAGTTGAATTTCCCGAGCAGAAGTACGTTGCTAAGATTGGACATTACGATCCTCAAGAATTCAATTATCTGGAGCATTCACCTGATTTATAACCGGCAGCGGGGACATCACCATTGACTACAAGAGCACGTTTCAGAATTACAACAGTGAACTAAAATTACGGAATGTAGTGTTCGATTTCTCAAAAGTCTCTATTATAACATTCAAATGGTGGTCGTATCCGTAAAGTAGGAGATGCGGGGGTAAACATCCTAGCATTGGGAGCGTTGGAGGAGCAAAAACAAAGACAACTCTGAAAGCAAAAGCAGTTTTTGTTTTTTACTTCGAGCAAGCCAAACCATTAGAAAACACAATCAGAGTCATACCCCTAGATTTAGGTGCTGGAACAAAAAGGTCCTGAAGAATAGATGCAACTAATTGGTAAAAGAAACCTTAGACCCTTCTCAATCCAATCGAACAAGGCTACCTGATCATTGGCTTTGTTGCTCAAAATCCTTGCATTCCTCTTAGCCAAATGTCATATAGATCATAGCAACCACCCACACAAAACATGGCACGAGTCACATGACACAGACACTGGACACTGTAACACATTTCGATAAAATGGGGGAGACGACACATTTGGGACACATTATGGAATATACACAAAATATACTTGTGTGTATTTATTGCATACTGCATGTATCAATAAAGGTGAAACAAAAATAGAAAAATGTTATGGGAATAGAAGTAGTATGTCATTAAATAGATAAACATAAGAAATGAAGTCCTTATCAAAGAAAATGTACCAAACATGATTAACATTGTAGTTAGTACTCCAGAAGTCCAGATGCAAATACTTCCTTAGATTACAGCAACAGTTCTTTTCACACTTTACTAGGATTAATTACTTAATTAAGGACACCTATATAGGATAGTCATTTCCACAATCAGGAGAGCAGAACCATTCAAGGTACCTGTCAAAATCATCCTCCCCAATTTCCGGCTCACGGTTCGACTCTCTGCTAACCTCTCCTTGATCTCCTTCAAGTAGTTTCAGCAAATCAGAGAAACTTCCAGGGTTTGGGGGGATGAGCTCTTGGTTGGATGCAAAGCTGCTCAAATTTCGACCACTGCTAGAATTACTACTTTGCCCCTCAAAGTAGCCTGTCTCTTGGGCTGCTAACTGATCAAGACTCTGCAAGTACTGCGAAGGAGTAGGAGGATTCAAATCTTGATCAAAAGGGTCTACTACTTGTTGGGGCACATCAGGAAGCACATCAACAGACTGGTATATACCGGTCCAGTTGCTCAAAAAACCCGGGACAGGGCTCCAATGAGTAAAATTCTGGGTGCTCCAATCAAGTCCAAGCAGCTGCTGATTTTCATGACTATATATTTCGTTAGCATTATCGATCAGATGGGTACCATTTGGACCAGTCGAGTTTAATCCATTCGATACGTGAATTGGCAGCTCCCCAGTGTTTGCAGCTTGAACTGGTGCACTAAACATGTTATTCACACTTGACAATGAATCCCTTTTTGCAGACAGTCTGACAGATTTCAATGCTTTTCGAAGTGATTTGATGGTGTAATGAGCTGGTGTGTCACTATTTGGAGGTTTACCTCGTTTTTGGTACAATGGGACACTGTAGCCTGGGGGAGGGGGATCTTGCATGTGACCTCCTAATGACGAACAATCGTTTTGACCCATTGAACTAGCACCGAAATGTTGCGTGGCAGCTCCAATTAGAGAGTCGGGATAGTTAAATACTCCTTGTGTTTGCATCGTAGGATCATGTTGGTCCAATATTCCAGTGGTAAACCCGTTTGCACTGTAGAAATTGTATGGTGATGCAGGCATGTCCTGTTGGAATACATGGGTAACAGTTGAAGAGTTAATCTTGTTCACTCGTTCTCTATATTTCTGAATAACAAAGATTACTCTCATTAGTACAAAAACAGAACATCAATGCCAAATTGAGAACGAAGAATACATGACATTTATGGCTTTAGTATGGAAAAATAGAAACTTGAAATTTTATTACAAGCTTAAAAAAAGCTTACAGATATCGTTTTTCCAAATTACTGGGACCCTCCCATGTAGTTGTGTTTTAAATAAGATAAAGAGGAGAGATCATCAAATCAACAGGGGCTCCGATCGATAGAACAAAACAGGGCCGATTTTTTCCATTTTACTGGAACGGGTGATTCTTTTGCTGGAAATGATGGGGTTTGAGTTGACTCGTAAACATTTACTGGTAAAAACAAATAAGGAGATTAGCCAAAGGTGGATATACTTGCACATACATTAGCCATTTGCCCATTTAAGTGGGTAAGCCCCCAAGCAAAACAAATGATTAGATATCAGCTCTAACCTGCAAAAATGGTAGTTTCAAAGTCCACTTCGAACATTTGACAAGTGTTATAAGTTGAAGGGCATTGGTAGTTCTCATAGGGGATTGGGGTCAGGATTGGTAATGAGAAGGGTTGGTGGTTTGGTCCAACCTATGAAGCACCGACACTCCTAGAGGCCAGCATGTCCCGGTGTCCGACACGGGGACACGGCAAAATACGTATGGGACATGCCACGTGGCGTGTCCAATAAATTTAAATAATTTTTTTTAGGGGGACACGTATGGGGACGTGGCAGGGGTTAAATATGCAATTTATTTATTATTTATTTTTGTTTTGGGTTAAAAGTGTAATATGATGTATAGAAGATAATTGTTTATATATATTGAAGCTTTCATGCTTTTACATCTAACTATATTTCCATTGGTATAAAATAAATATTATTTACTTATTTATTATTTTGTCGTACCCCCTACCGTGTCCGTGTCCCCATTTTTTAAGAAATCCCGTATCCGTATCTGTATCCGTGCTACATAGCGTTCCACATTTTATTTACTCCGGATTGGAGGTAGCCATTGCTATAGCCATGCTTGTTTTGGTTGAGGAGTGAGGACTCATGCGATAATGTACCCATTACCTCTTAATGCTGTTCAAAAAAAACCTCTTAATGCTCCGGATTGGACTACCAATTCCACCCCCACCACCCCAATTGCCAATCCCCCATTTCGGGAATCAAAGTCCCTGGGCTAATACGCCGGCCCTGAAAAAAATTCAAACAAACGACTGCTATGTACGCTATGGGAGCGGGCTCCCATAGCAATCTAAACCCATTCCATAGAACAGCCAACAAACATGTCCATTATATGCATAGGAAAGTAGGATGGACCACTTCACAAAAGAGTTCCGTGCCAGATTTAGTTTCACCAATTAGGGTAGATTAGATATACAAAAAAAAAAAAGCCCATGCTTAAGGGAAAGTATCAACGTATACCTACATCAGTCTGAGCTATACCTACAAAACGTTCCATTACCTATCAATTGTAAAACCCTGTACAAATGCAGAAAGAATTGATATCGGTTGTGATGAAGATGGGGATGTTTAAGGATTGAAATAGGAAAATACAAATGGGACATGCCATGTGGCGTGTCCAATAAATTTAAATAATTTTTTTTAGGGGGACATGGCGGGACATGGAAGGGACACGGCGGAGACACGTATGGGGAAGCGGCAGGGGTTAAATATGCAATTTATTTTTTTATTTTTTATTTTTTTTGGGGGGGTGGGGGGATGTGTATTACTTCAAATATTTTGGGTTAAAAGTATAATATGATGAATAGAAGATAATTGTTTAAATATATTGAGCTTTCATCTTTTACATCTAACTATATTTCCACTGGTACAAAATAAATACTATTTACTTATTTATTATTTTGTCATACCCCCTGCCATGTACGTGTCCCTATTTTTTTAAAAACCCGTGTCCGTATCTGTATTTGTGCTACATAGGGTCCCACATTTTATTTATTCCGGATTGGAGGTAGCCATTGCTATAGCCGTGCTTGTTTTGGTTGAGGAGTGAGGACTAATGCGATAATGTACCCATTACCTCTTAATGTTGGTAAAAAAAAAAAAAAAAAACCTCTTAATGCTCCGGATTGGACTACCAATCCAGTTGCTCGTAGAATCCACTAATTGAGTTACGGTAAGCGAGGCAGTTGCCTTCCTAGTTCTAGCAGCCAAGGCAGCTCGGCTTGCTGCTCTCCCTTTTTGGGAGAATTAAGCCAGGCATTACAAAACCAATCTCAACGCCTGCCCCACTAGTCTTATGGGGTGGGGTGCTTGCTGTTGGGTCTTCCTGTAGCTTCTGTCTTTTCAGCTGCTTTCTCGAAAGAAGCCACTTGTGTAACGTCCTAATTCAAATAAAACCGCGAAGGCATGTCTTAAGACTCAGTTGCCTGCCGCTCTGAACCCGTTACTGCTGTTTTTTTATTCTGTCATGTAGGCCTTTTCCCGCGAGCTTGATTCTGTGAAAGGAATAGACACTGGATCTTCCCCACCCCCACCACCCCAATTGCCAATCCCCCATTTCGGGAATCAAAGTCCCCAGGCTAATACGCTGGCCCTCAAAAAATTCAAACAAACGACTGTTACAGACGCTATGGGAGCGGGCTCCCATAGCAATCTGAACCCATTCCATAGAACAGCCACCAAACAGGTCCTATATATGCATAGGAAAGTAGGATGGACCACTTCACAAATGGGTTTCGTGCCAGATTTAGTTTCACCAATTAGGGTAGATTAGATATTCAAAAAAAAGGCTCATGCTTAAGAAAAAGTATCTACGTATACTACAGCAGTCTGATCTATACCTACAAAACCTTCCATTACCTATCCAAGGTAAAACCCTGTACAAATGCAGAAAGAATTGATATCGGTTGTGATGAAGACGGGGATGTTTAAGGACTGAAATAGGAAAACTGGAATTTATCACATGAATCAGCTAAGCCCTGATTGCTCCATAACCGCATAATACGAGTCGATCCAAAAAAAAAAAAAAATCATAATACTAGTAATAGACACAAACATTGTAAGGGGTGAAATTAATATATGGACTTATAAGTACAAAACCAAAGGAAATTAAGGGGAAAATGAATAAGGAATTGAGGGATTGCCCGGCTTCGTGCAATCGGCCAGAAGGCAACTGACCCATTGTAAGTTGTCGGACGATCGACTGTCCGACGAGAAGGTGGATCCTAGAATAAGAATCCTGAGGACAAACCATCGGACCCATAGAAGAATCTAGACACATGGAAACTCCAGCACCGAGACGATGATAGGACCTCGGCATATGTTGCTCTCATTGCTGAATATTAGATATGCATCCACACCATACCCAGTTTTAAGGTGATACTACTCCTTGGTCTGACAAGGACGAGGGCTTCTCAGATGTGGAAACAGAGCATGAAGAAACAAACTGACAGTTGTCAATCGGTAGGGCGTGCGCCTCCAAAATTATCAGCTTATGTAACGTCAACCAATCAAAAGGGACTGAAATTTGACCGGTAGATGCATGGGTATTTCCCGAGCCATACGCAAAAAAACTCAGAAAAGGACAGTAATGATGACTCTTGACCATGGTTAACAATGAGATAACCGGCCTGAGGGTGGCTAGCCCATTCGCCTATAAATAGGAGAAGCAAAGAGAGAAGAAGGGATCAGGAAATGATATATTCTCCCCGGTGAGCAATACTCTCTCTGTGTTCCTGGCTTTAGGTTCTGCATTTAGGTGTTCTCCGAAAAAATGTGTGTTCTGCAGTTGGCCCTAAGAGGAAACTAGCTTGACCGAATCCCACCGGCCAGATTGTCCCTCACAGGAGTTTTTTCTTGCAGAGAGAACGAGTTATCAGCAGCTAATCATGTCTTCCAAATCAGCATCCAAGGAGGAAATCCCATCATTATTGAAGGTAAAAAAAGCAGCCTCCACAAACTTAAGTATAAGATGAAGGCAATAATAAAGATGGTAGTTAAATTATTTTGCAATGTAGTTTATGAAAATTACCTGAAGATGGCTAGCAACATGGCGAAGTGACAACTCGGGCTCATTCATCCTCCTCAGTAGAGTTCTGGGGTGCACTTCTACAATAAGAAAATCAAACACAAACAACTCAGCATTTTATTCACAGGATTACTTTATCAGTTGTACAAAAAGGAAAGAATATACACAAGGTTTTAAAAACTAGGCCTGTTCTTTAATGTTTTATTTCTTATCTATTTATGTTCTCATTTTTCAGAATGTGCAAAAAACAAGTTTGGCGCAGTCTTCCAAAGCGATGCTTTCGATAATAAGAAAAATACTTCCACTCGAAAATGAAAAGGAATGGAGTGTATTGTTTTCTAGACACTGTATTAAATTGTTCTGCGAAATTGAATTGCGTAATGATATCTAGGGGCAAGTCCGAAGATACACATCTCAGTTTGGGTGCATATGGTCTGGACAGTACTCCCTAGTATATTCATAACAGTTTTATGGGATTCATAACACTTGTCATATAATTCAAAGCATCACCATAAATCAATCTTATAATGAGTCTCATTTTTAGTAACGAGATTTCAAGGTGATCTTACGAATTCATGTGACAAAAGCTATGAATTCAATACAAAGTTTTCGAAACTTAAACTTAAGTGAAAGAGTGATGTTACTTCCATCCCCCATTGAACTAACAGCGTCCAAGAACTTGAGATGAAGGGAAGGAGTCCATTTCATACGTGACCGTTTCTTGAGGCTGCTGCTATCATCATCTGAGTCTTTCCCTTCACTACCACCCTCAACTGATTCCAAGCCCTTGGAATCACTTCTCTCTTCACTTCTTCCACCATAACTAGTGCCAATCCCTCTTTTTCTACTGGGCATCCCTTGGTTTCCCCTTTCCACCCTTGCAATTCGTGCTTCACGTGGCAATTCTTGATCTTGATTCCTGCAAACTTTACGTAATCCCCCCTCAACTTCAATCCTACTCTTTCCCCTTCTGTCAATCGATGTAGTTTTATTGCCCGTGCCAAGAAAGTCGTTTCTTTCGATATTCTTAAATGAACTATCCACCACAGTGATCTTATTGCCACGAGGATCATTTTCAGGGACCTCTTTCCCAAGATCTCCTTTTCGGCTTCCTATTTTCTGGGAAAAAGTTCGTTTCCGGTAGACATGTTGCCATACATTAATTATGTCCCACCTACGAATAGGTTTGTGAAGAAAGAAGCATGCCCCTTCACATAGGGCTTTTGTGACCATATCAAAGTCTTCGTCCGAGGACATAACTGCATAGAAAAAATAGTTAACAAGAAAATTTGCTGGACAAAACAATGTAATACCATAGTAGTCTTTAACTAGAAAAGACAATGAGCTCACAGATGATTGGCATATCACTTCTAACAAGTATCCGTTTGAGAAACGTAAAGATGTCCATTCCCTTCATGCCGATGTCGGCCATAACTAGGTCAAATTCATTCTCCCCTTCTTGAATCATGGACAATGCAACCGACGGAAATTTTGTGGTTTTAACTGAAAGAATATATCAAACAGTGAACATTCAGGTAATCTGATAATGCACACAAACTTACGTACCTTGAAGACTATTAGGGAAGCATATAGATCAAATCAATAGGAAGTAACCGCGATGGAAAAATTATTTGCATAAATATCTTAAGTTAGGATGTTGAAATTACCACTGTGGCAACAACAACAAAAAAAAAATTAATAACAAAGAAGATAACATCACCAAATGAAGACCTTTGCTTTTAGGTTCCAGTACACAAATAGTAATGTATGGTGTTTGAAGAGTCCATTAGTTCCTTTTTCTTTGAATAAAACACAAGTAATTAAGTAGGTCTTTGTGACAAGCTGTTTTTGTTAATTACAAAATGGCAACATTATTTCTTTAACTGCATCATTTTTAATGATCTTTTATAAGTAAACTCCTTTACCATTCTCTCCGACAAAAGCCCGTTTGAAAATTTTACCTCACTTTTTCTCAAGCCTTCATTATTTTCATTTGATTCAGCAATTTCGAAATATAAGTTGACATCCTCAAATAAATCTAAAAGATCTTTGACTTAATTGCAAAGTTGGCCACACAAATATATTAGTTGTATCATTTCTATCGTCGTGTATAAGTATCCTCATTTTGGCCCGGCTTCAAGTGGGGCCCCCTCTAGTGGGCGGTGGTTTATGGTCTCCAGGATTAGTCTAGGTTGGCCCGGACACCTGGTTATCGGGGAAAAAAAAGGTATTCTCCATTACCAAGAGCAAAGCCCTTTAGAAATTTCCACCTCACTTTTCAAGCCTTGATTTTTTTCTTTTGATTCATGCAATCTTGGAAATCTAAGTTGAGATAAACATCCATAGAAATAAGCTAGAAATAAAGCATAAGAAACTATGAAAGCTGCAGAGTTATCTTTTACTTGATTACTTCCCACTTTTATTCTTGGAGTAGAGAAACAGCAAGACATAACTATAGCATGCCATCAATTTGAGAGCATGTCGTCTGGTTAACGAAGTCATATGAGGTGATACACAAAGGGAATCAAAGGAAAAGAAAGTGTTTCATATGAGGTGATACACAAAGGGAATCAAAGGAAAAGAAAGTGTTTCATATGAGGCGATACACAAAGGAAATGAAAGTGTTTCAACTTTCCCGTTACGTAAATAAAAACAACTTTACAAGTTTATTAGCGCAATGACATGGTTTCACAGTTCTTATATTTTTGAGATTGTCGCATTCAACACTAACTAAGGTACTACACACCAGATGACTGGTTTTCGCAAGAAGAACCCGCATCATTCATCAAAGAATGGGACTAAAAATTACATATCGCCTGCATAGAAATGACTAGTTTCAGTGCATATCATTCAGCACTACATATAAATTGGTAGAATCGTAACGAAACATAAAAGAGATCAAAATCTGTGGAGATTGTCCTGTTTCAGATCTTCTGCAACAGTAGAGGCTCCATGGAAAAATAAAAGTAATTACGAACATTCCATCAGCTCTGTGTAAGCTGGCCATTCTACAAATTTAACCGAGTCCTTATGATGTGACATGAAAAGGGAAAGAAAGAACAAGAAATGAACATCGATTTCTCTTTTGCTTGCTTCCCTATTCGTCAGAGAACAACTTTTAGACTTGTTCGTCAATGGCATGGTTTGCGGTTTTTCTTTTCCAAATTTATGCCCAAATAACCATTACTTTTCCGTTAATTTAGAAAAAGTACCGTGAAACTTTAGTTCATGCAGTGCGCTGTGGATGACAGATTTTCTGGAAGAACCAATATATTTCTTTAAAAAGATAAACGGAAACAAAATCACACACGCCAATCAGAAAAAAAGACAAAATCACACATGCATCAACATGATCAAGATCCTCGCCCATTTTAAATCGAGCCATGATGACGTGACATGAAAAGGGAAAGAAAGAACGAGAAATGAACTCCAATTAATTATATTTCCCCTTCTTCCCCTATTAAACAGAGAACAACTTTCCAGGTTCGACCAATGACGTGGTTTTGCGGTTTTATTTTTTAAATCCAAATATTCGTCGCTTCTCTGCCATTTTCAAAATTGTTACCGTGGAACCTCAGTTTGTTCAAGTGCACTATAGATGACAATTTTCTGGAAGAACCAACATCTTTGTTTCGTAAAACAAATGGAACAAAAGTCACACACGTGCATCAACATGACCAAGATCATCATCTATGTTAAATTGAGCTGTGATGTCGTGTCATCAGAAGGGAAAGAAAGAAGAAATGAACAACAATTTATTATTTCCCCTTGTTTCCCCTGTTAAAATAGAAAACACCTTTCCAGATTCGGGGGAAAAAAAAAAAAAAACATAGTTTCGCGGGGTTTTTTTCAAAAGTAATATCCAAATAACCATTGCTTCTTTGTCATTGAAAAAATGTTCCCTCGAAATCTTAGTCCATGTAACTGCACTGTGGATTTACACAGAAACATCTTCCGCTTAGAAAAATATATAAATGGAAACAAAAGTAAAGAGCATACATAGACATGATCAAGATCATCAAACGCTAATCACTATAGCACAGAACAAGATGCTACCGAAATCATATCTACAAAATCGAAATGAGCACAATCGTCATTAGTTGATTTTACCGTTGTACAATTGTTTCTCAAGCACTGATGCTATGTACACGAGTGCAGAACTGTCCCCATCTACCAGCAACACACGGAGGCCGCGAACAACCTCAGGGACTAGACAACTTTTTGAATTCCTGCTACACATTTTGGTAAAGATTACCCTCTAATCCATAGAAGAAGAAAGCTAGAAACAAGAATTAAAAACCCTAGACAAAGTGAGAAAGCAAGACTTGAGTGAGAAAGTGGTCAGGAAGGGATGTGCATCACTGTGTGTTAATGTGCTTGAAACTGTCATCCCAATGGGGAGAGATAAATAAACATGTCTACAGCATTTCACCAACCTGCAATACAAAGGTGAAAGGTGGGGTACCCTTTTGGAGCCACTTATCTACAAACACGTGGATAGGTCCACACTCGTCATGCAGTAATTATTCCATAATCCGGGTCTGGACCACTCAAGAACAACACATTTATGTAGGGTCCATACACTTAATCGTGGACCCCATGAGAATGTGTGGTTGTAGAGTGGTCCAGAGCACCACGTGGTGGTGCTCCCAGACTATTGAATAATTTCAATAGGCGATGAGAGGGAATCACCCATGGGAAGTGTAATCTGAAATCTTAACACATCTCACATGAACAAAGCCAAAAGGTCTGTTTTGGTGTTGACTGTTGCTTTAGTTCTGACTGCTGATTGAATTTTGTTCTTTTTACAAGCCCACAGAAAAGAACAGAAAAGAACAGGTAAGGCTGGTGTCCTCGGGATAAAGATGGTAAGGAAACCCTGAAAACAACCAATTTAACCTGTTACAAATGTAGTCCACAGTTTTATGCATACCATTCAAGTTAACCCCATCATTTTTTGATAACTCGGGATGTCCAGGCCAACTTACGTGCACCTCAACTAGTTCCTAGGGGACCAATCTCGCCATCCACTACTAGGGGGCCATTTAAAGCCGAGGCAAATTCCCTAATAGAATGACCACACACGAGTTGATACAACTTAGGAGGTTTCAACCTAGAGACCTAGGAGGGAAGTCCCAGGTCTTAACCACCAGGCCACCCCTTTGGGGGTTAAATTAACCCATCATTAATGACGTTTCTATCGGGTTTAAAGTGCATGGGTGTAGCTTAGTTAAATGTTTCTACCACATTATTCATTTCAGAAGTGAACACTAATTAATATATTTTTAGGAACCACTTGAAAGAATAATTGGTAGAGAAATAACTAGGATTTATTGGCCTTAAATCATCTCAGTTTTTATGAGTTTAACAACTAGAGTTGTATCTTGTATGGAATCGGTACCATTAATGACATTACTTGTATCATCATTGACTCATTGTTTCCTTTAATGTTCTCATAACAACTCTATAGGTAGCGAATATCCTTTCAAGGGAACTAGTTTGAGAATAGACAAGTCATAGATAAATCGGATCACCAGATTCATATATGAAGTCTTTTCTTTAACCAAGAAGGTTTGTTACTTGAAATAAGAATTCTGCTGAAGGGCTTCACTTATGCTTCAATTGTGATATAGATGGACGAAATAAATGAGGAATGAAAAGAAATGTTGTACTAAAAGATACACTGAACCCTCTTTCTTCATCAGTTTTACTTCTGTTAATCTGTCACTTCAAAGATCCGCCTATCAGGGATGTATGGGGTTAAACTTGCCTTTGCAACGTTAAACACACATGATTTCTATCACAAAACTCACATTTTGTCTCAGGAGCAATACCGCTTTGTAAAAACATAAACATACACGAAAAGCATACATAATACCTAGTTTCGATTACCTTAACGAGGAATATATCATGAGATTTTGTTTCTTCCATACAGCTTTGTCAATAGATCATCCGTCTTCATAGGCCTGACGCAGACCGAGTCCAGAACCACACAACAGCCATACTGAAGATGACTGGAATTTCCTTTCACAGAAACTTTTTCCAGCAGCTGTTTTTCCACTCTTCTTATGATCTTATCACATTGAAGTTGGATAAATTCTCCGAGACGTCACAGGTTTGCTGATAAATAACTCCCGGAAAAATGAGAAACTAGCTCCTATTCAGGAAAGCATCCTGAACTGCCAAACGTTTACTTAGCGACTCTTATATGTTACTCCATCCATCCCAAAATGGATGACCTTTTAGGGATTCTAAAAATTTTAGGGGACACAATCATTACTCATATTAATTTACTCCCTCAGTCCCCATTTGTTGGTCCTTTTGGCCACTCTTTGTTGTCCCAAAAAGATTGTCTCAATTCAAAAGTAATGGGCAAAAGTTGATGAGTTCACTCTTTTACCCTACAAATTTTAAATTAATTAATAGCAACAAAAAAAAGTAATGATGATGTTCATAAAAGAGTTGAAGGGTAAAAAGAGAAAATCAAGTATGACAAGTGCAATGATGTTGTTTCCTTATAAAGTTGGAATCCCCATATTTACCCAGAAAAAGTTGGAATCTCCAGAAGGGGCCACCAACAAATGGGAAAGTAGGGATTATAACTTTCGGGGAAAAAAAAAAAACCCTTGTCTAAGAGCAAAGGTGGAAAATCAATGGTTTTGTCCCTTTTTGCTTTTCAAAATGAACAAAAAAAATTGGGACTAATAAAAAGCGTCCAAATGGTTATCCACTTCGGGAGGGAAGGTGTAAATAACATCGCAAACAAAACCTCAAGGATTCCTGGCGGTCAAGCCTTGGGACTTTGGGTTTGCTCTCCCGTAAGGTCTCAGGTTCGAAACCTCCTAGGTGCTATCAATCTTATGGAGCCAGTCCATATGAGACTTTCTCCCAACTCTAAATGGGCTTCCTGCTAGTGGATGGCGGCATTGGTCTCCCGAGGATTAATCGAGGTGCGCATAGACTGGACAAACACCCGTGTTAACGAAAAACAAGACCATGATATCAAATGAAAAACTTGCCATCGAAAGTTAACTTCAGAGAGGTATTGCCAACATTCCTTCGTTTCCATCCCAGAGCATTTCGAATTTTCCATTTATCTAAAATAACATTGTTGGTTCATTCTTCATTGAATCATACAGATGATCTAGTCAAAATGGAATTTATATTCTATTAACTCAATCACATGAAATTTTTCCCAACTCCCTATATATGCAAGATATACATGGAGTTGGGAAGCAAAAAGAAATCTGTTGGATTAAATACTAAATAGGTAGAGATAATCTCCTACTGAATACAATCATTGGCCATCATACTTACTTCGTATATAGTTTCTACAAATCGACAAAAGAAGTTGCCACTACATTCCCATGTCAAGGAAAAGACATCTACATAAATAACGAAATCATGCTCACCTCGTGCTTTCTTGACACTACTATTACTTGTCCTTGTCCTTGTTCTTGTTTACAATATTATGTATTCATCGAAAGTATTCACAAAGTATTCATCTAAAGACAATCTTGCTAAAAGGAAGAATTAGAAAGGCACTAGCTAGTAGTTTGGTTGGAATTAGAGGATCCCCCAAAATATCAATTACTATAAGCAAAATATTTGATTCCAATAGAGTAAGAAATTAGAAAATGAAACTAATTCAATGTATCAGAAGAATATAACATTATTTTCTTCCCCCAAAACATTTGGAACTATTTCCAAGAGAATAGAAATTGTTTTCCTTATTTTTATTTGTAATGTAAGAAACTGCCAACTTTTTTTGAAATCACTCTCATGGCATGAAAAAAGGTTCCTCAATTTGAAAAGAAACTGAAAAAAAAAAAAACGTCATTTAAATTTGTATTTAACTAAGTTCCATAATTTATCAAATCTTCCCGAACTTTTGAATATTGCATCTGATCCTTTCGTCACTATTTGCAGAACGAATAGTAGGGCCATTTTACAAATTCCAAAACAACCGACTAAAGTTCAAATTGACCCAAAATCTTTTACTAGATTACCTTTTCAGGTTAATGTGAATGCAATGACTACAATGAAAACAGAACCTCTAGTAATGTGAACTCATTCACTAACTAAGATAAATGCAATATTTTAAAAAGTTTGCAGTATTCAAATTGGGTGCAAACTGATTAGATCCTTAGAAAGTAGGTTTCAAATGAGTATGAATTAACATAACGGGATGGAGATAGAAAGAAAATAAATAAATAAATATAACGTTAACAATAAAACGAGTGCAATTATTTTTTCTCCATAATTACTTATCTAGCCTTTCCTTTATGAACAAATTCTAAAGAGCATCAACAAACAAGAAACAACTTGACTTTTACTAGCCTAAATCTCTTGGGAATGGAATTTTTAAGCCAAGTGCACCCATATTATATCTCATAGTGCACCCCTAATCCACCCACTTCAAATTTCCAAATTTTTTGTTACTTTCTCAGGGTGCACCCTCTAATCGACAAACTACCCATCTTTAACCTCCCTACATCCACCCCCCAACCCACAGTCACCTATTACCCCATCCCTTGCCAATCTCTGGCCTTTCCCCCACCCCTTTCTTGAAATCACCTACCCTCTACATCATTAACTCCGCCACCCCTCTCCACCCAACCCCATCCCAACATAGCTACCACCTCCCTAATAAACCCATAGGAAGGTGGTGTAGCCATAATTGTACCCACCTCAATCAATGGGGGTATGGGCGGGTAGGACAGGAGACAGGTTTACCTTTGGCAATATCAATTCTAATATATAGAGGGAGAGCCGCAGTTTGGTGTCTTCCATTTTTGAAGCACTGCTACAAAAGTGATTTTCATAATTGCCCCTCTAAAAATTAAGTATTTATGACTATTTTTAACTTGCCATTAAATAATTGTTATGGGTAAAATAGTAATCAATTTAAAACCACTTACCATAACCACCACCCCACTATGCTCACTCATCCTAAAGATGTGCACACACAATATGTGCCCACATTCTAATATGCATAAAGTGGCTGCTCTCATAAAGTTTTACCATTGAAATAGTAGCCCTTATACCTCCAAAAATTGAGGAACCAAAGGAACATTATGCCGTGGAACCATGTCCCCAAATCAAAGTCGAAAGACATCAGCGAAGGCAAGCCCAGAGAATCATTCAATTTATGTGCCCCCTACTTCAGTTATTCTTTAATAAAGACAACAAATAATGACATTTATATTTTAAGGACATGATTTTTTAGGCAGTGAATAGAGTGCCATAACCACCTGTCACTTTAGGATGGCACCTTGGTGATCCAGCATCATAGCAGAGGAGAAACAACATATCGGTCTAGTAGATGAATAGGCTAGATATCATTCTAACATATGTGCTCAGCTAGATCTCGTCCTAGTTTACGGGCTCTTGAATTCACAAGAAAAACATAAACACCTAGAAGACAAGGAAAAGAGTAAGCTCAATTAAAAAATAATTTCCTCTTATACTTACAATCCTACTGTGATAGTAAAATGTCCTACTATGACTTGGACACAATAACAAAAGATACAAAGAAAATTACCAAAACTAAAATCCTAATTCTATAGACAAAGAATCCTAATTAAATAGGAAAATAAAATCAACTCGAATAAAGAAATGCAATATTTCTTAGCTAACAAAAACTTTCCTAGCCAAAATTTAAAACTAGAATAATAAGAATATAAAATCTTCCAAATCTTGTCGTGCATCAGTTCCGTCTTTCTTTAAAAACAAAACTCGTCCTTGAGTTTCCGTGGCTTAAAATATCTCGGTACACTTGCACTTGTCTGCATCAACTTTATATCTCAAATTAATTTTCTCGAACGAGAACTTTACAAATGAGCTCCACTTAGCCTCTCCTCCAAAAGTATTGTAGTCCCATCTTCCGATTTTTAGCAAGCCGACCATGAACATGATAATATAGAACATGGAATATTTCAACCTCTTGTTTCTCTCCCATAATTTGTTCACTCAAAATTTGTCTTGCCAAGATCCTTTTTTAAGTGTGCTTCAATTGATTAACAAGATCTAGTAATGGATATTACAAATCCAATCAAATTGTTGCACAGTTGAACTCTTAAAAAATCAGTTAACTTTAGGCTTGAAACATTAATGATAGGACTTTAGTACCATCTTGTAGGTGCGGTCAAAATTATCAATCTTTGACCCTAGAAGACCGTTTGACTCACTAATTGGCCAAGGCCATGTGGCAACAGGGCCCGCGAGACTGGAAAACTTTGGTCAAATCTTGACCCAGAAAGGACAGTTGACCACCCAATTGCAAAAGAACACGTGTACAAAGCTCGAAGAAGTATCCGCGGAGGGAGCAGTCTCCGCGGGACAGAATCTTTAGCCCGCGAAAGTCCGACAATGCTCGCAGAAAGGAAATGAGCCCCACTACCAAGGCGACCTCCGCAGCGAAAGACCGTGGATAAAGTTCCGCAAGTCGCTGCGATTTCAGAACTACAAAAGGGACTTAGTTAAAGAGTCTCTGGAGTTCCATCCGAGCCATAAGGCAGGGTTTGGAAGGACTCCGCGACAAGAGAACGATCGCCGCAGGTCGCAAACCTTGCTCCAGCGGGAATAGGGGAGATTCTTATGGCTTGGTGGCTTGGGAAGGAGGTTGGGTCGCAGGGATCAGGCTCTCCCGCGGGAACAGCCCGCGAGAGACTGCATTTTTTCCCAAGACTCAGAGGTACAGGAGGGACACGTGTCGGAATTTTATAGGAGCGCCGTCATGGGCCTGACCTAGGCCTAGGGGCCCTATAAATACCCCTGACATTCCCCCTGATTTGAGAGAGCTGACTTTTCTAGAGAGAAAGTGGTGAGTACTAAATTTGAGGAAGGAGAACATTCTTCCCCAGAGAAAATGTGACCTCATCTAGTCAATCTAGGAAAAGTCAATTCCTGCCCCCGCGGAAGAAAACAAGGGACACGCTGCCTTTGTCTCTTCTGTACCTTTTGCTCCTCTCACCCCACAAGATTACTCATCATTTCTCCTCACTAATCATCAACCAATCGCACCTCTCCTGCTCACACGTAAGCACACCTCAGCAGAAACCCAACCTACACATCTTTAACATTGGTTGACAGTGACGCATTAATTATAGGCCAAATTTAAAAGAATGGCTTGATAATATGGCAATCACATGAGATAGCAGCATTGAAACCTTGAACAAAAGGAGATTGAGTTGCGTTGAACCTTCAATGATGGGGTGCATCCATGCTCTGGATGAATGCTTCAAATAGATTGTCTGTGAGTACTCTTGAAGTTAATGTTTTCAACACCAATTACCTTCGCATGTGTTGTTGGCCCGACTCTCCTCGTCAATGGTGCCAGTTGTATGAACCACCCCCAATGGAAAATTATTTTTGTCCTCACCAACTTGATTGCCAGCATCAATATCAATTTTCTGCTTCTCAACAAAATTCATATCAATATTCCGATCCGATCATCAAAATCGATTATGACTTCTTCAACCGTTTCTCTAACGACATCTTTGGCAAGAGTGGTTGTATTTTGTTGCTTTGGTCCACATTATTTCTTTAACAATTGCTCATAATTCTCTGGCAAAAATCTCTCCATCATAAATCTTTTGATCCTTGACCATTGCATGAGTACGACGCTAGTCGTATTGATCTCTTGAAGCTAGCAAACGTAGCCACCAACGTACTGCAAGACCTATAAGCTTTAACAAAATATACCCAACTTTTCTTCGGCAAGAATTTTCATACATTCAGAAAAAAAAATTCCTCCATGCCAAGTATCTAATCTACAATATCCTCAAAATATTCACTACCACTAAATTTAGGCGATACCTAAAATCTAGATCAGAGTGAAAATTTGCAATGATGATTTGAACTGCTTCATGGTTACAAACTCCCCTCTGATTGGCCCGTGAGGTTTTGTAGCCTAGGATTATTATCAATTGAACCACAGTCTTAGAGCATCCGTAGTGGAATAATCAAAACCAAAAGGTTGCTAAAGTTAGCAACATTTGTTCAAAAAAGAGTTCACATTGAAATAACCAAACTTAGCAACCTCTTAACAACTCATCAAATTTTGGCCATTGAATAATCAAAACTAGCAACCTTTTGCCAATAGTCAAATTTATTGGACCTCACATCCTCTCAATCAAGTTCAACCATCATTGGTAAGTGAAACTCACTCTCCATAAAGTAAATATTTTATTGGTAGGTGAAACTCACCCTCCACTTTGGCAAGTGGTTAAACATTTAACAATGTGAATCACTTTATGGATTCTAACAAATGCTCTTCACTTTCACTTATTTTACTACAATGCCATTCAATGTAGACCATTAGATTAAGAAGAAAAAAATTGACTATTAGATTTGAATTTTTCCAACTCATTTTGATTATGGGAAAAAAAGAACCAATGTGAGACTTGACATTGCTAACTTTAGCAATCCCCTTAAATGAATAACCAAAAGCTGATGTAGCAATTCTTAGTTATCTAATTTTGATTAGGCCACTACGGATGCTCCTAGACTAGGTAGTTTGCGATGCGCCTAAGGCAGTTCCCTAAGCCCCCTGGGTTATTGGCCACCCTTGGGTAGTATCCCTATTGGACACGAGGCACATCATGCTCACCTGCTGATGGTCAATTGGCACATCATCTCTGTCAGTTGTTGTTGTCTCTTGAACGCACCCGACAGGGTCAAGCCCATCATCCCTATTGTTAGGGTTCACTTCATTAACTTCTTTGGTGGCCATTGAGACAAGGGAGCACCACGCTCCGATACAACTTGACACAGCGTTGTAACTGAAGAGAAACTGGATATCATTCTGGTAGACGAATAGGTTAGTTATCATTCTATTCTAACACACGTGCTTTTACTAGATCACGTCCAAGCTTACAGGGTCTTAAATCCACAAGAGAAACATAAACACCTTGAAGACAAGGAAAAGTGAATACTCTCAATCCTATTGGACGATTGAACTAAAAAGTACTTGCTCTCCTGGGCTGACAATCCTATTTATAAGAGTAAAAAGTCCTACTACGACGTGGACAACAGTTAAAAAACAATAAAGAAAATTATGAAAACTAAAATCCTAATTCTTGTAGACCACGAATCCTGATAAAATAGGAAAACGGAATCAACTCAAATAAGTAAAAGCAATATTTCTACGCTAACAAAAATTCCCTCGCTAAAATCTAATTGTAGAATAATAAAAGTATGTTCTCGGAAAAAAGAATAATAAAAGTACAGAAAATATCTTCCAAATCTTTTCCTACATCACTCAAAAAAGGTGCCACAGAGGGGCACGATAAGGTACAAGGCTGCACCAGCGTTGTAGGGCGAATCTATAGTCTTCATACTCAGCCAATTCTCATGGTATTTTTTTCAGGCAGAGAATATTCTTGACGTTCGTAAAAGTGATCATATGAACATTTTGTATGCTTGGAAGACGATGTGGTAGTCATAGATTCAGCATACGGACTATCAGCTTCACTTTTCTTAACTATTTTCATGGTTTTGGAGTGTTTGCTTAGTCATCAGCTAAGCCCTTGTATCACAAGGCACAACGTGTCGCACCATATGCTAGGATGCATCTTATGAGCATAAAGCCAAGGATTTTAAGAGGAAAAGGACAAAAGAGTAATTACAGGATTGCTTGGTTTCATCTAACTGGTCAGAGGGCATCCCACCGAGAACAATTCGTAGGATGATAGTGTGAATGTATATTTTTGTAAATGTTAAATTATTTCTAGGGTAGTTTAGTCATAACGTTAATTAGGGTTTAATTAGGGTTTATCCGTTTTCTATTTAACCTAGCTTGTTATGTTATTCTGATAATTCAATTGAGTTATGCAATAGAACGTACTTTCTCTCTTTGCAAAAGTATCATGGTATCAGAGCCCACCAGGGCTATCGTCTCCTCACTTTGTCTTCAGCCGCACCTTCTTCTCTCTCTCCTTTTCTATCCGACGACTTCATAAACAGTCTACCCACCCACCAGCGACTACCCTCTGTACTCACCGACCACCAGCGCACCTTCTCCGGCCACCGGCGAACGACGATTGCACTCGAAATCAACTGGGTCTCTTCTATTTACACACGGAATTGACTGTTCTTTATCGAAATCAACTGGGTATCTTCTGTTTGCTCTCGAAACCAACTGCTTTTGATCCTTTGAGGTATTTCGGAATCCTTACTTTGCTATTCTTCAATTTTCGGAGGTATTTCTGAGGTATTGCAGTTCTCTGTTGCACTGGTGAATATTTCGGAACCCTAAAATTGCACTGTTGCTCTCTGCTATACTATTGTTCTGATCTGAAAAGTTTAATATATTGTTGTTCTATTATGGCGGAAGATAGAGGAATAAGTATTCGTTTGAATGGGGATAACTATTCGTATTGGGCAAGTGTTATGAAAAACTTTGTAGTTGGCAAGGGTTTGTGGGGGTATGTTACTGGATCTACAATAAAGCCTTCTGACCCTAAACTGGAAGGCCAACCGCTCTTGCCAAGTGGGAACTGGAAACGGGAAAAGTACTCACATGGTTTCATAATTCTTCCGAACCAAGCATTGGTATGAACTTCTCCAAGTATGATACGGCTAAGGAAGTTTGGGATTATTTGCGGGATTTGTATCTTGAGTCAAACTTTGCAAAGCAGTATGAACTTGAGATGTCCATTCGGCACGCCACACAACAGGATAAATCTATTCAGGAATTTTACAATGAGATGACACGGTATTGGGATCAATTAGCTCAAATGGAACCCGCTGAATTTCAGTCACTTCCTTCTTGTTTGGAGTATCGTGAGATACAGCGTCTTGTACAGTTTCTCATGGCTCTTCGCGGGCAGTTTGAGCCTCTTCGTGGGGCTATTCTCCATCGCTCTCCATTACCTTCAGTCAATGGTGCAGTCCGTGAACTTATAGCTGAAGAAACTCGATTCAAGGTGGGGTCTATTGCATCTTCTTCTCAGTATGTGTTTGCCACACCACCTGCTCCGCCTATTATGCATTCAGCACCGCTCTTGCCCACTCCAGCTTCGCACTTGATTCAGGTTACAAGCAAACCTAAGCCTCGTGTTGGTATGGATGAGTGTAGCTTCTGTCATCAAAAAGGGCATTGGAAGCATACGTGCCATAAGCTCTTACAAATGAACGGGCGTAACTCTCCCCCAATGCAGGCCTCCTCATCTCGATCCTCGCAGCAGTTTTCTCGACCCCCACAGCAGTATTCTCGATCCCCACAGCAGTATCCTCGCTCTCCTGCTGCCCTTGCAGC
>JAOTQK010000004.1:8469695-8498573 GCA_025642025.1 Rhododendron ferrugineum
TGAGACAACTGAACGATGGGTCCAAAAGGTTATCCCTCTGACCCCTTTGCCCCTTCGGACTTTTTCGGCCCACTACACATAGGTTCTGCTTTTTGTTTACCGCCAAAACAACTTTAAAAGGCCGACTTTTGAGAAGTGACATTTTCATTTTTTCTTGCTTCTACTAACCAATTATCATCTTCTATCACAAGTTCAACAGCAACAAATTTTGTATGTTTTATGTGGATCCTTACCTGCAAGCGTTTCCAAAGGGATCTCCCCTTGTACCTGATGTTTCAAGAGTAATCTTAAATGTAACGGAGGGAGATAAATTGACTCAAATACAACGCCAATGGTTTGGGGAAGAAGCCGAATGTGCAGAGCAAGACGGTGCCAAGACCACCTCCGACAGCCTCGACCTTGAGAGTTTTAAGGGTATTTTCCTAGTTGCTGCGACATCTTTGATTTCTGCCCTCATCATATCCCTGTCTACCTTCCTATATGACAATAGGGTGATCTTGGCTTCTATCGAGTCATCAATATGGCAAAAGCTAATAGCAATGGGTAAAAACTTTGATGAGGAAGAAGTGAACTCATATGATGCATCCAAGAAAACAAACCGAGCAAATGAAGTGATGGTAGTGCCTGCTGATAGCCCACAAAGTCCGGTAAGGAACAATTCTCAGCTTGCAGAAATTACAGAATAGAATTTCACTGATAATGATCAAGGGTTTACTACGACGGAAAACAGTACCCCAATTCATGAAACTATGAAGCAAAAGACTAGTTAGGTGTGACCTCAAGAGATTCGTAACTAAGTTTTTATAAATTATGGTCTGTCTTACTATAATTTATGTCATTATATATGGTTATCTCAATGACAAGCTAATTTAGTCACTAATACCATATATATCATAGAATAAGGCTACGGATACACAAAACTTCACCGTACTTAGCCCCATAATATTGGGCCTCTTAAAGCATTTCTAGCCTTGACCCATTTTAAGACCCAATCCCAAAATTTGGGTAAAATCATCAAAAACTCATCTCCAATCATGACCCAAACTCTTCCCAATTTTTGGGTTTTACCCATTTTCTTCCTCAAATTTGAGACAAACCAGTCTTATACTCTCTCTCTCTCTCTCTCTCTCTCTCTCTCTCTCTCTCTCTCACACACACACACACACAATGTAGATACAGATTCATACTCACACCTCATTGTATGTTCATTTCTCGAAACAAAGTCCCGCCCGAGCTCTTTCGATTCGCTCCACGATGCTCTCAAGCTCAACGGAGTTGACATCTCCCTCTACTGCGACTCATCAAAAAACAGCCCCAACGACTTCCACCTCATCTCTTCCAACCTACAAGTGAGACGTTCAGAGCTTCGCCAGTGAGACGTTCGGAGCTTCGCCGGAGCTGATATGAGGATTCTCTCTTGTCTTATTTACATGAATGCCACTGAATATTTAAAAAATGATAAATTTGGGTCAAAATATGGTTTTATCATTGGAGATACTTCTACCCAAAATGAGTTTTTTCTCAAAATTTGACCCAATTTGAGGAAGGGAAAGGGTAAGGACTGGAGATGCTCTTAGAGCATCCCCATTGTAATAAGCAAATGGGTGTGGATAAGCAAATTTAAGTACAATGCTAAAAAAACACCCCATATTGTAATAAGCAAAGTTACAAGTCTTTTAGCAAACAACCAAATTTCACTCATTCCATAACCAAACTATACAACTTTTACCAATAACCAAACTCAAAAACTCAAAAACACCTTGTATTGGAATCATCTCATCGATACGAATAATTTCGTGTGGTCGGGTGCGTGATTGAAATTCGTTTGCGATTGGACAGATGTGCATTGTGTATTATGGGATTTTTCTTGGTTAGGGATGCAAAAATAACCAATGTGGAGGTAGAAGTTGTTAAGTTTGATTATGGACTAATGGATAATCAAACGCTGACATGACACATTTTGGTTATTGGTTTTGGTTATTACCATTGCGGATGTTCTTACTTCTTGACACAAACTTATCCACATTTTTTGCTAGTAGTTACCTTTCTGAGTAAAAATAACAAAAATGCTACAACCACACCCATATAAACACCCAAATATATACCCTCACTCACATGGGTGTGTGGGTCCCGCACACAAATAATGGTGTAGTGTGTGTGGGCCCCCACACCCATGTGAGTATGAGTGTGTATTTGAGTGTGATTGTAGAATGATTGTAAAAACAATGACTATGTATTGACATGTTATTTTTTTTAGGAGTGATTTTCGCACTCTCTTAACTGCACTCCCAAAGAGAGTGCGAAAATCAACCCCAAAGTTAACAATTTGGGGGGTGCGAAAACCAATTCCATATTGATTTTTGCACTCCCAAGGGAGTGCGGTTAACAATTTGGGAAGTGCGAAAATCACTCCCCCTTTTTTGAACCACTTCTTAGGTGCAATAAGCTTATTGTGGTTTTTACTAGTGGTGGGTGTTCGGTCGTGTTCGTGTCGTGTCATTTTGTGTTTCGTGTCTCTTCGGGGTTCATGTCAAAACACCTATTAACATAAACATGTCAAATATCTTGACACTAACCCGACCTGCTTAAAATCGTGTCGTGTTCGGGTTGACACTATTAAGACCCTTTTATTTTTTCAATATTTATATAGAATTATTTAATTTCCAATATTTTGAACAAACTACTATTTGATTCAATAACAAAAATTGAAGACACTTTCAATACCATCGTAAGAATAGAAACGATAAAACCGGCCAAATCACGAAATTTCAAAAAAGTCTCAAGTCACAACTAGACATAGGTCTCAAAATTAAATAGTTTTATACGATTTTCAACTAAAGTAATAAAAAAAAACACTAACAACTATAGAATAAGTCCATACAAATTTTAAATTAAAAGACTTGACTTAAATAATGAAATAAATTAATTCCAATAAGTCTAAATAAATTTAATTTATTTTGGACTCTTTAGCATGAAAACTCAAGTGAATAAGTGATTAGAAAATTATATATTCAATTGGTTTTGATTTAAAAAAACAAACTCTAATGGGTCTAATAGTATACATATCTTATCTTTCCATAATTATATTAATGTGTTTCTATACACGTTAAGCAAGAATGATTTTGAAAAATCACATCTACTACTAATTAGGAAATTCAAAAGAATCAAAATTGATCGCGTCGTGTCGTTTTGAGGAGGAGGCCATGTAGTTTTCCTTAGTCTTTCATTTTCAGCATCAAAAAAATTAGGAACACAACTTCCAGACATGACTTTGAACAAGCTTGTGTTGGGAGTCACCCGATGTATGTGTGGATTCACGTGCATCGAACGGCTCTAGAAGCGGTTGTGTCCGGAATTATGTTTGAAACGCCCTGATTTTCGGAAATGTTAGTTAAATCATTTTCAATTGATTTAATAAATGTTAAAGTGAATTTAGGTAAATTAATCTCCAAAACAGAGTTTAGCAGCGAAAGCTTTAAAATTCAAATTAATGATAAACATAATTTGAGTCCAAAATAATAATAATAATAATAATAATAATAATAATAATTTAAGATTACATTTCTTAAAATCTGAAAATTCAGTACTAAAAACAAATCAGAGCTTCTAAGGGTACGGATACAGAAGTCTGACAACTTTATTTAACAAAAAGGGCAGAGCAGACACTAATTCTAATATGGGTTCCAAGCTTCTTCTTGCTTAGTCTCAACAACCGGGTTCTTTTCCTGAAAATGTTGATCATCTCCTGTCTTCTGAATACCTGGCATGAAACGCCAGACCAAACAGCACTAAAATGAGTTTTGACACTCAGAAGATAAATCTTACCCATTAACCCTTACACTACAAGTAATCACATTTATAATAAATGATGTAAGAATTTATTAGCACAGAACTTGTTTCATCATCTCACCATCAACTTAGTTGTTGATAGACTGAAAAGGGCAATAAGTTCACGCTCGCTCCAAGATCAAGGAGGGCCTTCTCGACTACCTTTCTGCCAATTGTTATGGAGATTGTGGCACCCCGGATCTTTATACTTGGGAGGCAATTCAGATTGGAAAAGAGAACTGACTTATTCAGTTAAGAACACCTTCTTTTGGACTCGAAGCTTGCGCTTTTGTGTACACAAGTCCTTCAAATATTTGGCATAGGATGGTATTTGCATGATGGCATCAACCAACGGAATGTTGATCTTGACTTGGTTGAACACCTCATAGATCGCGCGTATGGGAATCCGGTTGCGCCGACATCTTTAACCGGTGAGGGTACGGTGCCGGAATTGGTGAAACTTGTTGTGAATCGCTTTCCTTTGATTTCCCTTTTTCCTCTACTGTAGGAGCTCGCTTTGGGGATTCCCCATTTGGTGTAGCTGGCTGTGATGGTGCCGAAAAAGGTACTAGGATAAGCGCCCCTGGCGGCTCCACTTGAGCATTATCAACCGTCTTCCCACTTCTCAAAGAAATAATTGCCTTGGCTTGCTCGGGGATAGTCACCGAAGAGCTACCAATCAAATATTGACCTTAGGGGTTTGGTTGTGGCTGTGTAGGGAACTTTCCTCTCTCTTGTTGCAATAGGCCCACGACATTAGTTAGCTTGCCCATTTGGTTCTTGATGTCGTTCATAGCTTGAGCGGTTTGCTCATTGGTAGTGGCTTGCATTTGACAGAACGCGTCCATGGTGCCCTCCAAAGATTGCTGCTGAGGTGGTGCCTGTTGTTGCTAAAATTGACTTTGTCCTTGAAATTGGTCGGATGGTATAAATCCAGGCGGGCCTTGGATGGCAGGGAACTGTGGCGGACCTTGAGATTGAGGCTGTCGCCATGCTTGAGATTGAAACTGTGGCGGCCCCTGAGAAGGTCCAACTTCATTTGGTTGGCTCCAACGCGGTCCTGAAATTTGCTTCCACCCCGAATTAAAAGTTTGTGGATAAGGATCATAACATTGATTCAAAGCATTCAACTCTTCCAGTGCATAAGTGTTTATCGCACTTTTGAGAGCGGGGATGCTTTGACAGTTATCTGTGGAATGCCCCGTAGTTTCACATATCACACACACCTCCTCTACACGATTGATAGCCTTGACTTCCTTTTCGCCTCAGAGTTCCATCTTCTCTAACTTTCGAGCTAACTCTTCCAAACGAGAGTCATACTCTGTATGCTCGGCTATAGAGAACTTGTCAGAACCACTCGGGCCTTGATTTCTCATTGCTTGATCGCTCGAATCTGCATACTGCCAAGTTTGAGCCCTTTCTGCCAGAGCATCTATAAAGTCCAAGCGTCATCGGGATTCTTGCCCATGAAGTCTCCACTTCCCATTGTATCCAAAAGTTGCTTGCTATCTCTAGTGCAACCCAGGAAGAAGTAGTTGATCAACAGGTACTTGGGGAAATTATGATGGGGAATAGCCATTAGCAAATCCTTAAAACGTTCCCAATACTTGTAAAAAGCTTCCTCGTCCCGTTTCTTGAAATTTTGTATTTGGTCCATAAGAAGCTTGGTTCAGCTAGTCGGAAAGAACTTTGTCGTGAAAACATCCTGAACATCGGCCCAATTTTCCAAAGATCAAGGCTTCAAAGAGTTGAACCACTGCTTGGCCTTATCTTTCAGAGATAACGGAAACAGCCTTAGTCGTGCTTGATCAAGCTGTCCCGGAACACTCACAAATGTGTGGACAGTAGTTTTAAACTCTCGAATATGGGAGTACGGATCTTCAAGTTCGCGACCATGAAATTCGGGAATCACTCGGAGATAATCCCGCTTGAAAGCAAAAGTATTGGCAGCAGTGGGAGTTGGTACCACGATAGGAGACACATGAGGAGCCCTTTCCGAATTCAAGAAATCATGTAACGATTTAGCTGGTGGATTGGCCATTGGGTTAGGAGGAGGAGATAACTCGCGTGGTGGAGAGTATGCCCGAATGATACTATGTACCCTCGGAGGAGAGGCAGACCTATGCAACCGATATGAAAAAGGGCTGCGATAGACGTTGGGCATACTGCTTGCACAAAACTAGTTAACCAGACTAGAAGGGCTATGCCGCCGCCTTGTTCTCAATGCAGTTCTGTGGGGTTATGCCACCGCCACGTTATATAAATAAAAAGGAATAAAAAGGCAATTGATACTCAATTTAGCTTCGTTACACCTCAAGTCGAATTGGTTGCTCAGTTAGAGGTCTCCGCTAAGTTGAGTTCAAATCACACAAAAGAAAAATAAATAGAGTACTTACAATGGTTTGTCGATTCTCCAAATAAGCAATAATAAGAATCCCCGGCAACGGCGCCAAATGCTTAACCATAAAACCTTGCTTTCGGAATAAGGTCGGAAACCCCAAGCGTAGGGCCCGTCAGTAGCAATAAACCGGTAAGACAGGGATCATACCACAGGGAATCAAAGATAACTTAAATGGATTGTAGGATTTATGTAAGGTTCTTGGCGTTTAAGACGGTAAACTGTCGGTTTTGCTTTGGTAAATGGAAAATTATTGTAAGAAGACTAGAAAAGTGGTTTGTGCTTGGTAAAAACAGGCGATAAGGTCTAGGGGCCAAGAATGCTCGATGACTTAGCCGATCTAACCGTTTCTTTCCAACAACCCCAAGCCAAGACATAGACAATCTTAACCCGAAGCACTCAACGTTAAAAGCCGAGCATAATCTTGACATTAGCTCGGAATTGACTTAATCTCTTTTGGAAGATATTTAAATCAGACGCCGGGAGCGTTAAAAGCCCCAAGCCCCGTGTGCAAGCCGAAGGTTAAAACTCCGGGCAACACACGGTCAAAGAAGGTATTAGCCCTTTGGTTTGGCTGAAAATTAGAGATTAAGCCTTCTCCTTTCTAAGGCCATGATCAAGTTATAGAAAAATCGTTAAAACAACTAAGGCATGGGAAGAATATCACCCCATGACCAAGCCTAAATGACTACTCACACATGCTATAAAGATGAAACATGCTAGGAAATTTAGACATTAGATTTAACCGTAAGAAACGAAAATAAGCTTGATATTATAAAGGATCTAGTCCGTAAAAGCAATTTTAATAAACGGGAAAATAACAAACAACAAAGACTTACTTGAGTTCTTGAAGAAATTAGCTAAAAAGCTTGGAAAACATTAATGGAGTCTGTAGGAAAGTTAAAGACATAAAGCTAGGGTAGAAGAGAGATATAATAAAGGGAGGAGAGGGGTATTTATACAAAACCACCTTTCTCTCTCTAAAAATATCCAAAAACATGCCAAAAGTGGCAAGTATGCTATAAAAGGAAGGTTGAAAAAGTAAGCAAAAACGTAGATATTTTCTGCAGGTAGTACCGGTACTGGCCAACTCCAAGTACCGGTACTGGGTCTTCAATTGTCTGGAAAAATCACATTTCTGGAGAGTGGGTACCGGTACTGGCCAAATCCCAGTACCGGCACTGGGTTGACAGATTTCTGATTCTTGCCTTGCCTTGGTCCGAATAGCCCGATGACGACCTGAGCACCTCTCGTTACTCAACTAAACACCTGTCGGGACTTGGTGGGGAGCTGCCACGCGGCTTTGGATACTTGGATGCTTCCGAGAGCGATCCTTGGCGATAAAAACTGCCTTTATTCCACGTTCTTCCTGAAACTAAACAAAAACAACCTTACGTGCAATATGGACTAAAAACGATAACTTAAGTATTCAAACGCTACAAATTAGAGGACTTTGAGCACTAAGATCATACAATCTTGGGTGCTTATCACCCATCTTGAATCTGTCAGTCCCACATCGGGAAGATTTCAAAGAGTTAAATGGAATATAAGGGATTCTTACCAACTATTGTATAACTTGAGATCAACCTTCTGAGCCACGTAATTAGGCGAATGGTTAGCAGGTTAGTTGGGGCGGGTCGTTACAACGTGTGCGAGGGAGAATCCAATGCTAGTGCCGTGGTCGTGGGTGGTTTCAAAGTTGGTGACGGCGATTGAAAACTGGTGTAGAGAGAGAGGAGAGAAGAGAAGAGGGGACAGGGGTGGGAATGGAAAAGAATCGAGGTTTTTTTGGTAACTACAAACAAACAATTAATAGATTTATGTAGTGTTATCTGCTAGGGGTGTTAGTGAGATTTTGAATAATAAAGGGGTGTTAAGTGTATTTAGAATAACATAGATAGAGGGGGTGTTAGTGAAATTTACCCTTTAAGAAAGGAGGCGGCCATTCGCAACCCATTATTTTCTCCATTACCCCGTTAAAATTTTACAACTAATTACAAACATGACACCCAATGCAAAATGACATAATTGCCCTCATCTTCCAAAATTTAAGTCACAAAACTTATTTTTTGTGAAATATAATTTCGGTAATTAGTTACCGTAATACCTACGTAATTTCGGTAATTATCTATTGTATGACGTTAACTTTTTCGACACTTTTTAGGTTCCGAATTCAAACATAAGTCAAAATAATTTTGTGAAATAAAATTTCAGTAAACAAATACCGAAATATGTACTAAATTCGGTTTTTAAATGTCGTTTAATGCTAATAATTTTGACATTTACAAACCAAACATCTTCATCGTTAGCACAAATTTTTGATTTTTCGATTTTGAACTGATTACGTGCATTTTGTTTTCAATCTCATATGCTCAAAGACAAAAATGGTTTCACAACCATCTTAAACCTATTATTGGCGAAAAAATTGAAAATGTTGTTGTGGTGGTGGTTCAGTGGTGGCGGTTATAGAGGTGGTGGTTCGGCAATGGTTCAACATGCTGCGCGGTGAAGATACAGAGGAGGGAGGGAGAGAACGACGAGAGAGAAGAGGTCAATGGTGGTGGTTATGGAGGTCAATGGTAGTTGCGATGGAGGTCTATGGTGGTAGCGATGGAGGTTTGTGGTGGTGGCAATGGAGAGGGGATGGAGAAAGGCGTATACTAGGAAGTTTAGGTGAATTTTGTGGGTTATTTGGAGTAAATTTTATATTAAATATATGAGTGGCGGATTAAGTGAAGAAAATTGGTTAAGGGAGAAAATAGAGGGCTGCGAATAGTCGCCCTCTTCAGAAAATATTGAGGCCCCGTTTGTTAACCGGATTCGGCCTTGGGATTGGACTAATACTATGAATTCCTTGTTTGCTAACACAAATCCTTTCGGAATCCCATGGGATGAGCAAGTCCCCTAAATGGGGATATTAGCAATACCCTCTTAGAGATGATATTGATAATCTCATCTCAACATCTTCTCATTATCAATTTTTTCTCATTACCAATCTCTTCTATCAATTCAATTTCATCTTCTAATCTCATTTCAAACAATCATGATATTAATAATCTCATCTCAAACAAATATACTCATTATCAATCATTTCTCATTATTAATATTTAATCTCATTGACCTGAAAATACCAGTAGTACAGAGTAAAAAGACGCGGGCGGGTTCCTTTGGAATCTTGTTTACATCATCACTTGTACCACCACGCACGGAGGAGAGAAACACGAACGGCAAAGAGGGGGAAAGAGAGATTTCAAAGCTCGACAATGGTAGTACGTTTATACTTCAAGTTCTCAGTTATAGTCTTTTACTAGTTCGTTATCTTCAACTCTACTTGTCTAGGGTTTTTCCGAATCTTATTTCTAAAATTCACAGGCCGACTCAACCGAAGAATTCGAACCCCTCTTCGATTACCGCCGCGTTCAACCCTTCGAAGTTGTCTGTCTCGACGGTCACCTCTCTCTCTCTCTCTCTCTCTCTCTCTACATAGCGATTATAGAAATCTTTTCAAAGGAATGTTCTTTTTCTTAGGGTTGATTTGAGATATGTGTTCTTTTATTTTTGACCAATTTTGGAATTCTACCGTATCGATTATTTGGAGTGCGAAAACCCAATATAAGGCATCAACTTTCTCAATTTTTGAAAACCCAGTTTATAGAATATTTAAAAAAGCTTACAGTTTCAAAAGAAACAAAATAAGCGGTATAAATTAAAATATAGATTCTATGAAGATTAAAGGGAACAAAGGAACAAGGGAAAAGCTAAATAATAAGGAAAGTTGAAGGAGTGTGTGTGTGTGTGATGGGATTGGAGTAGAGGGTGATGTGGATTTTTCTTAGGTTTTTTGTATTTTTTTCTCAAAATTTGAGAGTGCTCCATGTGTATTACCCACCATTGTTAGTACATATCGTGGTATAGTATAGAACAGATAGACGCGGATATGTACGCATGAGTGTGTGTGAATTTATGTATATATGTGTATGTATATCTAATTTTCTTGTTGAATTGGCAGATGATTGTCAAGATTCATCCCCAGCTTTAAATGCCAAACGAAGGAAGCTTCCTGATTCTGCTGTAAAGCTCTCTGTTTTTTGTATTTTTCGTTAATTTTATTCTTCTACTGCCGTAGAGTTTTGATGAATATCAAAGGTAGATTTTTTTATTGTGTATTGTGGGGTGGTTGTGGATTTGATTTAGGTTGAGAAGGTAGAAAATAATGGGAAAGTCGTACACGTAGTTGACTGTGAAGAGAAGGAAGAGGATGATTGGCTACCTCCTCCTCCCAAGGTTTCAAATGAGGCCCGGGAGTTTGGCGAGGATTCAACTATAAAGGAGTTAAGGTATGGTCTCATTGGTTATTATATCTTAATTAATTAACTCTTAGGTAGTGTTTGGTTCATTCAAATGATTTCGGGGAGGAATGGAATGGTCATTCCTTGGTATCTTATTGCAATATTGTTGAATTGATTCTGTGGGGGTTTTTTTCCGATATGTGTAACACTTCATCTTTAAGCTCCGGTTTTGTATGGTTAAAACGGTTATGAATTATACTACTTGTGAGTTTGCAGCTTGATGTATTGTCTGTGGTTTAATTTGTTGGTCCATTCGCTCGAATAAAACAATACTATAACCACGTGTTATGCAAAGGCTCCAAAGTCCCAAGTTATGGATGCCAGCTGTAGCGAGAAGGAAGTATCCTGGCCATCACTGTTTTCGTGCTTGGTCAAAAGCCGAAATAGGGGCCTTAGCTTAAAAATCTTCGTAACCTTCCAAGATAAATCGCCAGGGAGAGCCATATCCATAACCCCAAAACGCTGATCTTTTATCTCGCAAGTACTTCCCCATTTAACTTACAGAGACTTAGCCTTCTTACTTGTAGCCCATGAATACTTGAGCATAGGGGCTTTGTTTGAATGGTTGATAGGTATGAAAACCAAACCCACTTCATCCTTTGGAGCCCTGTAAGTTTCAAATGCTCCTAACCACAAAAATGCACCCAATACTCCTATTTGATTTAAACTTTTTTGGGTATGATGAAAAGACCTCAATTAGACCCGACTCCCAAGTGCCATACAGGAAATATTTATCAGCTGGGCCCCCTGAATGCTCTTTGGATTTTTTCTTTAAGGGCACAATAGTCCTCAACTCTCAATCTGGTTGTATCACTGGGACGGACACCCTACTACAGAACAGTAAGTTTCCATCAGTAAGCCGGAGAAGTTTCCTATTTAACTTTGGATAAAGCCGTGGTTGATACATTGCGCTTTTGCTTTAAGTACTTTATCTGATCGTGTCAGTTGATATAGGCAATTGTTTCTTCAAAAGATTTGACGCTTAATTGCTTATTAAAGTTGTAGGAGTTTTAAATTCATTAGCAACCATATAAACTGGAATGGCTTCTTACACATCTTGGTGTGTACTATGTTGAGTGATATTAAGCAGTCAATGAATCTTGCAACTTGTGTAGGGTCCTGCAATTTTCACCAAGAAGACTATGGTTTTGGAGTTTAGGGTATAACATGCGATAAGCTCTGGCTATTGGCTGCATTGATGTTCGCTCATTCTAACATGTAATTGCAGAGTAGGTTGCATATGGTTGAGTCTTCTTTCTATTATACGATTGCTTCATATGTGCAGGTTAAAGAAGCAGGAGTTGGCAGAATTTGCAAAATCAGCAAAAGAAGTGCTGCGTTCTGTGGAAGAATCTGTGAAAAGAGATTTTAATTCTTCCTCACAACCTGCAGTAGTGAGTACGGCTGACCAGCCATCAAAGCCTCCTTGTGAAAGAGCTAAAATAGTTATTTCCATCCAGGAAAAGGAAGGAGTCAAGCAATTCCGCGTGTATAAGGTACCTTTCTTCTGTAGGAATTTGATGTGTTTTAGCAGAATATTATCTTCTTTATCCAGTTGCCAATCAGTGGTAGTAGGTTGACTATCAGACATCACACAAAGGTTTCAACTGCTACGCTCTTGATATTTCTTGATCTGCTACATGTTATTGAGGCTGCAACAATAAGTCTAAAACTTAGGTTGAAACATAGAGATGCATGAGACTTGAGAGTAATAGAAACTTCCGCGCTTTACTTTTTGTCGATGTGCAGCACATAGTCCTGTTATCCACATGATAATGCTACACATGGTACAAGCTAGCCGATCCGTGGGGCTCAAATGACAACGTTGGGTAAGAACTAAAGGGCTGCATTATCTAATGTGGTTTCTTTATATACTGAAATGGATATGGTGGTATATGATCAATAAGTGGAAGCTACATATTAGAAAGTCTGACAAAAATGGTCACGTTGGAGAGAATTCTTTAGCAAAACATTCTTTGAAGTTGGAATTGCATAATCAACAGATCAACACGGAGACTAGAAGAGGGGTAAAAATGCCTTACTTTTATGGAAATTTCCCCTCTATGCAAAATAATACTAATGCTTTACATTTTGGAGCGGAATTTTAGCTTTGTATTTCATATTTTGTATTTTGGACACACTAAGAGAGCAACATGAATCTTAGGGATGAAAATATTAACCGAAAAACCGAACCAACAGACCGAACCGAACAATTTTTCTTAATTTCGGGTGGTTTTATAAGTAAGGCGGTTCTGTGCGGGTTTCAAATTTTCAGAAAAATTTAATTTCGGTTCGGTTTTGGAGTGAAACACACCGAATGGGACTGACCCGACCCGACTATTAACTCTTGTATTGTACATTTAATCCTAACCCTTTATCTGTTAGTAGCAGAGCACTATCTGCTTTCATGTGCCCAACCACATGAAACGTATATGTTACAACATTAACCCTAACTTATTACAAGCTAACATCTACTTACACGCTGTCCTCTCTCTCACAAGCCAACATCTACTTTCACGCTGTCCTCTCTCTCTCTCGGCCATAGCCACCATACATGTCGACGATCTCTGTCAAACGGCAACGAGCTACACAGATTGAAGCATCACACCTACACAGTTCCTCGTTTCACTATTAAGTCTGAAACACCATCAAGTGATGCAAGAAAAGACCAGATGTGTAGGTGCGTCGCTGGTTGAGCAATTGTGGTTACATTTCGAAATCTCAAATCAGTAAACTGACAAAACCGAACCGCATTAACTAACACCGAACCAACCGGTTTTCTTTCTAAAACATTTGGGGCTTGTTCATTTGGGGGTCTCAAAAGTCCCCAATAAATTTTCTCTCTCTCTCTCTCCCGTCATTACTCTTAAAAACCTCTTTCAAAACCCAAACCGAACAGGGTCTTGGTGTCGGTTTTAGATTTTAACAAACCGAATAGTTCGGTTCGGTGGAAAAACTAGCGGAAAACCGACCGAACTGAACCGATATCATCCCTTTACATGATTACCCAAGTATAATCCTCCAAACTGCTGATCACAAAATTAAAACGTCCGAACACTGTGTATCTGCCTAAAGCAGAAAGCTGAAACAGTTTGAGGATGAATAATGGTAGGGTAGCTATGGTACTATGGTAGTATATGCAAGCAAAAGGCAAATTAGTGAAAACATATTCCTGCACTCTTTGTTCCTTGGGTCTTATTGATGATATTATTACATGTGCCCAAAATAAGGATGATATATTTTTTTATTTTGGTCTTCAGAAATACTCTAGAGGAGCCCTGTGCACTAGGTCACACTTTTGCTCAAAAGTTTTGCAAGGTCCATTCTTGGAAGGCACTAGTCTGTATTAACAGTAGCTATGGTGGGATATACAGGCAAAATAGAAATTAGTAAAAACATATTCCTGTGTTTTGCGCTATGTTACTATGTTTTCATTGATGGTTCACGCTTTTTTTGCTCAAAATGTTTGCACTGTCCATTCTTGCAAGTCACTGGTCTGAACTGCTTCAATAAGAAATTGGTTTCTGATTTGATTTTCCGAATCACAATTTAGTTTCTGATTGTGGCCATATTTTATTCGAAGTTCATTTCTGAGCTAATGATAGAGAATTAAGCCCTTTTGTGTTTTTTTCCTTTCTGGCAAGTTTGCATCTCGTTTTCTTTTGACCAAAGATGTTTCTCTACTACGCTTTCCTTCCTTTTCTCTTCATTACTATAACTATGTATCATACTAGGCCTATATAAAGCATAATGATATGCAATTGAGATTATTTTATTTCCTCAGGATGATAAGTTCGAGCGGCTCTTCAAGTTGTACGCAGATAAAAGTAAGCTTGATTTACAAAGATTAGTTTTCTCTTTTGATGGGGATAAAATTAGTCCAACCACAACTCCTGATGCCCTTGGGATGGAGGACGACGACATTATTGAAGTGAACATCAAGTCAAGTTGATCAAAGTAAGTGCGAACTGTATTCTTTATTTGTCTTTCATCCAGTTTGCCTTTTTGACTTTTTATCAATGGTGAACTTATTCCTTTTGTATGGATATGTTGTATTTGTTCCATGGCACTAGATTTCAACCGATAACTTGTCAAATTTGACCCACCAACAAATTTGCTGATACTGATGCCTGTAGCATTGGTCTTTTAGTTTTTCAGTAGTACTTTTTCTTGTTTCAATGCTTTCGTCATTTGCAGATATAATTGACATGCTATCGGTAGCCCATGGGTTCAAACCTTAGTAGCACAAAGCGGAGGCGGGGGCGAGAGTGGAAGCGGGAGCGGGTATGGGGAAGCAGACGGGCCTAGAAGCTCCTTAGGTTGGGAACGCCTAAGGAGCGTATCTAGATTATATAAAAATATGTATATAAAATATCTTTAAATACTTAACCATTGAAGGAAAAGTGATACTTACTTCCGATCTTATAGTGTAACTATTGGAAGTTATCTCAATTTGCAAAACTTCTTGACTAATATGATTCTCATATTCTTATTTCCACAATGGCATAACTCCCTTAAAAGTAAAAGAATAACTGCCTTAATGGCCCGATAAGCTCCCATCTTAGTTAGGAGCTCGCTCCCATCAAGCTCCCATTTTGGGAGCGCCGATTCGAGCTCCCGTCGAGGGAGCGCACCCATTTTCGAAGGATCCTGCTACTAAGATTCAAACCACTACGGCCCAAGTGTCCTTGAGACTCTACGTCATAACCTGCTTTAGTGAATGTTGAGAAAGATGTTTTTTTTACCATATATAATTAAGTGAGTTTAAAGAAGCATTTTTACTGCCGGCATAAGTTTAGGTGTTCGAAGGAGTTGAATCTCTTGAAGTGCTCATGCTATGGCTAAGATAATTGGATTTTGTTTCATTTTAATGCAGACTTTTCTTGTAACCTTCCTTAGAGTTCTCATATGAAAGTTTCTTACTTTACCTCTACTGGTTCTATGCCTACCTCAACTGTCGTGGATGGATTCGAGAATATCCTAATTTAGGTAGGAGCATGCTCATGCGGAAGGGGTTAAGTCTCATTAGGGCTTGGGCTACTAATGGGTATTTAAGAGTAAGAACCCACCTCGTTCCACCTTCCCATGTTATACACTCGTGTGAAATTACCCCGCGAATTGTTGGAATTTATTGAAGTGTCCCCACTGACATAAGCTATCAGAGTAGTGTTTCCCCATTGAATATTGCTGCCTCGATTAGATTCTTTTCGCTACACAGCTACCCCTTTCTTCTTGTGATCTTTGCATTGCTTTCACTTTGCCACCTCTTCCTCTTCATCGCATTGTTGACAGTTGAAGCTTGTCTGAAGTTTTACTAAAGCTACCTGTGTTCGGATAGGTAGTCTAGGACTTCAGTTGAAGTTTGAATGGCTTATGGATTTTAATTTTAATAAGTGAAGAGTGAGTTAAAATACATTTAAGCTGTAGTACAAGCAGTTATATTGTGTAGTAAGATCACCACTTGTCCCATAAACTTAAGTTGTTAACTTGTTAGGAAAGGGCCCAACAACCTGTCGGAACCTATCCAATGAAATTCAAGTGTGCAAGTTCATGGATTACGATGTATATGGAGAGTTTCTGGTACTTCAGTCGTTATTGGCTCGTGCACCTATCACACAGCTTGATTTGGGCAAGATTTATTACTGGAAATAGTGGTTCCTATACTAGCTTCTGAAAGCAAATAGAGTAAAGAAACAATTTACAAGTAGATTGCTGTAGACTTTCACAGTGCTTGTTTGTTAGTTACTATAAATTACTTGTGATTGCCCTGTCTAGCCTCAACAGGGCCCGCCCAATGTATTTGGGGGCCCTATGGTTTAATTAAATAATGGCTAGTTTGCTTATATATAAATTTTAGTCCATATTGAACAAAGATCTTGCTCTGGTTCAATGGTTTTGTTATGTTTCTGTCTTCTCCAAGACACAGGTTCAATACTTGGGAGCTCCAAATTTCCATCAAGGCATCATTTTTTGACAAAATATACAGTCAAAAATTATGTTGGGGGTAGGAATCGAACTCAGCCACAGAATGTGGACTAGAGGTGCCTTACCACTGAACCAACTACAATTTCTACACTAATATTGCGAAATACTAATATATATACCTAGTCCTAACGGGGCCCCTCTTTTTGGGCCAAAATTTGGGGGCCCAGGCCTTGCCCTTGGGATGGGCCTGAGCCTCATATATTATTCTCCAACTAATTTCTGTAGTTATCTTGACAGCTTAAACTTGCTTTGTTTATTTCAGGTTTTCGCTTAATCTAAGGCAGTGAATTGGATGTCATATGGGAACTTCTCTTCTGGTTATTCTGTTGAATTCTCCTAACCCTTTTGGTTAAGGTCTTTTTTGGTTCTAATATTTGGTGAAGTTTGACTACAAGTTGTATAGCTTCGAAGGAAGTTTTTGCTCTAGTTTTGAAGAAGCCTAACCGTGTAATGACAACTTGTAAAATAAGTACAATTAAGCATAAAGTCTTGTTTTTAGTCTCTATGGACATCGCGTTAATGGAAAATGTGTAGTCTTGTTATAATTGCAGATTGACATGTGATAGCATATGGAAATCTTAATTGGCGAGCAAAATTGAAATGTTAGTGAAAAGTTTTAAGAGAGAGCTGAGAGAAAAGTGGGGGTAAGGTGTTGTGTGGGTAAGGGTAACTGGAGGGCTTTTGCTAGAGTGACTTCTGCTGTTTTTTTTTTTCCACAGGAACTTAACAGTTCAATTAAATGCTTCCTGTTTTTTGTTTTGCTTAAGTTTTCGTTACCTTACATAAGTTCGGTCCGTTGTGTTCTTAGCATGTAAATATATAAGACTATTAGAACAGCGAGGTTTTGATTCTTGTGGATGGAGGAGAGTGAACCATTTAGCGTCTAGTTTTTGTATTATTGTTGGTGGCTTATACTGGAGTAGTTCAATTTGAGGTTTTGTATTGTGTTATGTACTAATAGACTACTAGCATTATTCCTTATGAATCATAATGAATGTTGTTGATTAAGAGGAGAGGAGTCTTTAACGCCTTGGTTTCAACTTGTTTTACCACTGTGTGAAGTGAACTCGTGTGTTGTATGACCGGTCATTCAGATCAAAAGATTGTGTCCACAGCCCTCTTCTCTTCAGAAGGGAAATGGCATTTTACCAATTTACTTTTGGACCATAAAAGCTAACTTCACTTCTATATTAGGAGTTACTACTATTTTTATTTACATCTCTTTCAGTCCCCTTTATTTTTTAAATTAGGTCGTTGTGAGTGAGTCTCTCCAGAATTCTCAATGGTGATAAACCTATTCAGATTTTAAGTCTTAAAATGTCTTGGAAAATTTTTACTCAAATTGAACTCCAGTAATTATATACCATGTAAATAACTCATATTTGTGGAAAATTGGACCTTTCATTTATTTTAACATTGACAAATGTTTTATACTAGTTAATAACATGTGCATATCTGATCTGTTCTGTTCTATTCTAATAGAACTAGTATTTTTTTTTCTTTTTTGGCAAAAAACGTGTCAATAAGAAAAGGAGTGATCTATTCAATACTACAACCGAACTACTCCTACCAAACAAATACTATACTAGTATAAAAGAGAATTAATCCGGAGGGATTAAAAACAAAGATATGGTGGATAGAGACCGATCTAGACAAAATATTCGTACTTGGTGGATAGCAATGCCATTACAACCTGCCTTTAGAAGGCCACAAACCATCCAAAACAACACCCATAAAGAGGGGGAAAAAAAACTGAAACACAGAACAAAAACCAAAACAGACCCATGATTTATTCATACCCATCATTCAAAATACATCTCTCTCCCTCCCTCTCCCAAGCCTCAACCGATCTTAACCTCAATAGTCTTGGGCTTCTTCGGCTCCGGAGGCGGCAACTTCTGGACCGTCACAGTGAGCACCCCATCCTGACAAACAGCCGACACCGCGTCCGTGTTCGCATTCTCCGGCAGAACAAACTTCCTCATGAACTTCCCGACCCTCCTCTCCATCCTCACATACTTGGCCCCGTCCTTCTCCTCCTCCTCCCTCTTCTTCTCTCCGCTTATAAGCAGCACGTTGTCGTCCTCGACTTGGACCTTGATGTCCCCAGACTTCAACCCGGGCATGTCCACGATGAAGACATACGAGTTCGGGTACTCCTTCACGTCCGCGGGCGTTGCCGCCATCGCCTTGGCATCCCTGACGTAGGTCCGGGAAGGCACGTTGGTGGCAGACTTGTCATCCGCCGAGGCTGTGTTGGTGGCGTCGAGGAGCGCGTGGAGGATCGGGGTGTCTAGACCCATTAGCCTGAAATCCATGTCTTTGGTGTTTTGTAATGGGATGATGGGAAGTAGTAGTAAGTAGGTAACGGTTTTTGGATTTTCTGATGATGGTTTAATTTGGATTTGTGCGTCGAGTGGATTTTGTTTTTTGATGGGTAGGAGAGGTTATTGGGGAGGTTATATAGGAGTGGGGAATGGGAGAATGTGAAGGTTCTGGAAAGGGAAAGAAGGTTTTGGGAGGTTCCGTTGGGGAAATCTAGGAGGTTCGGAGGGAACTTCTAGGAGGTTCTGCTTGTTAGCATTGGCGGAGCTATATTGGGGACCGGGGTGGCTCTGGCACCCCGGACCTCTTTCGAGCTTTCGAGTTTTAAAAATTTTATTTTGTATGTACTGATTTTGAATATTGTTGATAATTATTCGTGTATAGTTATTTATATCTTAATAATTTTGGTCTGATTTGATAAAAAATAATTATTTTATATTCTCATTTTTTAATTTTTTTCATAAATAAAAAATAATCACGCGACTGTTGAAGTTGCCTAAAGAAAAAAATAAAATGATTAGTATATTTTAACTGCAATAGGCTAGAATCATTTCAATGTACAAATATAATGTATTAAAAAATAAAAACTTTATAATATTAATAAATATACGTTCCGATTAAAAATATATTCTTATTATCCGGCCGCTCAAAACTTTATGTAATGTATTGAACTTAACTACTTTTGGTTGACTTTTCTCTTTTCCATTTTTTCACTTTTTAATTTTCGGACGGTGCTATGCACACCAATTTTACTTCACAATCCATTTTTTGTGGGGACCGTAGGTCTCACAAAAATGTTCTAAATTGCTTATTTTTAAAATTATTTTTTATGAGATTCTGTAAAAAATGAACTCAATTGAATATCGATAAGGGCTTTTTCAAAATTAGTACGAAACTGGATGGTTCGCTCTACAAGTTTTGAAAAGATACTTATCGATATCCAATTGACCTAATTTTTTTTTTTCTGAACCCCACAAAAAAACATTTTACAAAAAGGAACAGTTCAAATCATTTTTTAAGAAATATGTGCACGATCTGTCTAGTAGAATCTGTGCCCAAAATACCTTTTGTCCATTTTTTCCTTGTAATCACACTGAACTTCACACAGCAATTCAAGACTTGAGCCCCTGTTGTTAACACTTATAGTTTTGTTTTGTTTTTTTTTCCTTTTATAGCAAAGCGCTCAAAGTTTAAACCCTTGACGGTAGGGAATTTTTTTTTAAAAAAAACCCTTGAACTTTCAGCCAATTCGCAAAAAAACATTTGGACTTTAATTAATGACAAAAAGACATTAAACTTACCATTCCGTATTTCCGTTAACAAATAGGCCCCCACCATCCAATTCCGTCAATTTGTTACGGATGGAGCTAACTTTTTTTTTTATATACTTTTTATGTCCAAAAATTACTTTTAACTCTTTCTTTTTTTAGTAGTAAATAAATATGCAATAAAGTTTTTTTTCTTACTATTTATCAAAAATTACTTTAACCCATTTTTTACTATAAAAATAAATTTAACCCACCCCTTTTTTTAACTTTCAAATTATACCCCCCGCCCCCTCCCCTCTCTCTTTCTCTCCGTTTTTTTTTTTTTAGAAATTTGACCTCACACCACCAATTAACCCCACAACCAACCACCAAAACATTTGGTCCCAATTTTAAAAGCTCGAAAGTACTTTTAATCCTTCTTTTTTTTACTTCCAAAAATTACTGTTAACTCATTATTTTTAGTAATTAATAAATATGCAATAAAGTTCTTTTCTTACTATTTTCCGAAATTACTTCCCCCCGCCCTCCTTATTTTTACTTTTAAATTTTATCTTTTCCTCTCTTTCTCTCCCTCTTTTTTTTTTTTTTTTTAAGAAATTCGACCGCATACCACCAATTAACCCCCACAACCAACCAATAGGGGATTTTTAGATTTCTCTGAAATCCAAACCCTAAATTACGTAGAGAAGAAAGAGTGTTTTAATCGAGCAAGAGAGAGAGAGAGAGAGAGGGAGAGATTTGAAAGTAAAAAATGGAGGTTAAAGTTATTTTTGTAAATTATAAAAAAATGGGGTTAAAGTAATTTTTGCTAAATAGTACTCCCTCCGTCCCTTATTTAGAGTCCAGTATTCCATTTTGCGCTGTCCTTTAATAAGTATCCATTTTGTAAAGTTAGTGAGTAAAAGTTGGTACATTGTCTATTTTGTCCCTAAAAGTAGATTTCATTTTGAAAAGTTAGTGAGTAAAAGTGTAATGATGATGGGTAAGTAGGGAAAGTAGAGGAAAAAGTTGATGTGAAAGGTATAATGATGATGTCTTTTTAATAAGTTGGAGTTACGAAGCAGGACACTTAAAAAGGGACGGAGGGAGTAAGGAAAAAGAGAACTTTATTTTATATTTACTACTAAAAATAAAGAGTTAAAAGTAATTTTTGGAAGTAAAAAATAAAAAAAAGAATGTTAAAAAAAGGAGGTTAAAAGTAATTTCAAATTTCTGAAATTGGAGTTAGGGATTTGGCAGTTGGTTGTGGGGTTGATTGGTGAAGTGGGGTCAAAGTTCTAAAGAGAGAGAGAGAAAGAGTGGGAGAGATAAAATTTGAAAGTAACAAAAAAGGAGTGGTTGAAGTTATTTTTGTAAATAATAAAAAATAGAGTTAAAGTAATTTTTGATAAATAGTAAGAAAAAAGGACTTTATAGCATATTTATTTACTACTAAAAAAAAGAAAGAGTTAAAAGTAATTTTTGAAAGTAAAAAGTAAGGAAAAAAAAGGGAAAGTTAACGCCTTCCGTTAGCTCCATCCGTTACCAATTGATGGAATTAGACGGTGGTGGTCTAATTGTTAATGGAATGATAAGTTCAAGTATCTTTCTGTCATTAAAGTTCAGGTGTTTTTTTGAGAATTGACTGAAAGTTCAGGGACTTTTATAAAAATTTTACCTAATAGTATTATGATTTAAACTAGGAAGAAAGGGCAAGTGGAGTGGAGTGCAGTAGATGTCTCATTTATACTCTCATTCACATGGGCATGGTTTAATTCCGTAAGCACCCATCCCCCTCCCTAAGTCCAATAAGATAGAATAGATTAGAATTAACGAATGGAAAAAAAAAAAAACCTAGGTAAAAAGGGAATAGTGAAAAGAGTAAAGTGAGGAAAAGGAAAACAACTATTAGAATAATGAAAATATTGTGATCGATTACAGTTGATAGAATCGATGGTAATTGATTAGAATCAAGGATTTGATTATCTTTCCATAGTATATGATTTGATTTTGTTTCCATATTGTAGGATTCCACTCTTGTATAAATATATACAGGAGCCTATGTACATGTTATATATCGAATTCAATAAAACTTCTCTTCATATTTTACATGGTATCAGAGCTATAAATCTAGGCCTTGTGGATATTCGCTCCTGGCGGGCGGCCTAAGCCTCCCTGCCGTCTGCTGAGCACTTAGTTACTTTTTTTTTTTTTTTTGCTAAGCAAAAAGAATTTATTAATCTTTATAAAGAGTTACAAAGATTAAAAGGATCAAGGGCACACCGGCAAAAGCCACCCAAGACCAAAAAGAAGGCAAGATGCCAACTAAACACCAAAAAAATCCATATCCATAGAAACTCAACAGCCAAAAACCCAAACGAGCCTCACACCTCACACCTTATACCTAAGCCCTTTCCACATCAAGCCAAAAAGCCAAACAGAAGGAAAATAAACAGCCTAAACCAAAAATAGCTAAACACCTCAAAATCGCCCAATCTTGAGTTCAAAAAGCCATAGAGAGAGAGACATCCTCCTCTAAAACAACATCGCCCTCCGAAATATCCTCTTCCTCAAACTCATCTAACGCATGGATCCTTTCTTTTAATTCTTCCTCTTGCATTTCAACAAATCTCTTCAAATTATAATTCCTTCCGCCTTTAAATTCAATACCCAAAGCCTTACCAACATCTAGCGTCTTACGAGCTTCCTTAAAGAACACTGAGGAATAAGAGCTCTTCTTATTAATATGCTTCATTTTTTCGTACTTAGCCTCAATCTCCGCAAGATGCTTTTTCTTTTTAATTTTCCTCTCCGATCGTCTCACTCCCCTTTTCATTTTGAGGATAGCATCAGAGGATGATCTAATGCCGGGAATGTTACTCCCAGCATTAGATTTTTGCCTAGATAGCTCTTCAACTACATCTACTCTCCCGCTAGAAATACCATAATCCTCACTGTGAGAGGCCTCTCTTCTTTGACGATACTCCTCAAAAGACTGAGTGATACAACGTGAACTACCTTCCTTTTGGTTCAAATCTACATGTAGATTAATGCCCTCCACTTGAGAAGCTCTTAATGAGTTTTGAGAATCATGAGTAATCCCGGTTTCCAAGATTGGGACTACACCCTTTGCACCAATTACGCCCTCCTCATTCCCCGGAGAGGACACCGAAGATTCAGAATCGTCCACAACCAGATTGACCCCAACAAGATTATCCCCAAACAACCTTAAGTCAGCCCCCTCACGTAAAAGGTTGTCATCTTTTTCGACTCATCTTTTCCACGCTACACCCACCAACGCTCATGGCTTTTCGATTACTGGCTTCTTCGATTTTCGGTTTTTCTTGGTTTCTCCTGGTTTTCTTCCTGACTGTTCTCCTGGCTCTCCTGATCGTTTCTCTCTCGTAGTTTCTCTTGGCTTGGCTTGGCTGTTCTTGGTTTCTCTAGGATTTTTTCAAACTCAAGTTGGTAGACCTACTTGAGTTTGAGGGGCGATGTTAGAATAATGAAAATATTGTGATTGATTACAGTTGATAGAATCGATTGTAATTGATTAGGATCAAGGATTTGATTATCTTTCCATAGTATATGATTTGATTTTTGTTTCATATTGTAGGATTCCACTCTTGTATAAATACAAGAGCCTATGTACATGTTATATATTGAATTCAATAAAACTTCTCTTCATATTTTACAACAACCATGCTACAACCACACCCAACACATTCAAATACACACCAACTCACAATATTTTAATTTTGTTACACTTTTCTCAGTTATCAAATCTACCAAAAAATCAAGGGTACTTTACATTGACCTCCCCTGAGGTTTTTGACAAATACACTGACCTCCCTCGCTGCCCGTTAAACTAGGGCAAATGGGTTTAACTTTGATTCAAAAATGACCAAAAAATCCTCAACAAATGTAGATTGGATTGCATTGACCTCTCGTATACTAAGACATATTATTTTAGTATTAGCATATCATCTTATCATAAATATAAAAGACTAGTATTTTATTCCGAATGGCATATAATAGAATCAACAGAAAAATTCATGAATTAAATTTTTTTAAGACATTACATCATTTGTGCCAATACTAATCAAAAGCAAACAATTTTTTCCGAAAGACCAAAACAGAGTAACTAAAGACAAAAATATCAAAAAGACCAAAATAGAGTGATTGGATTGCATTTTTTTTTAATGATTTGGGTATTCCCTATCCTGTTCGTAAAGTAATTTCCATCCAACTCACAAAACAGGTCTGAAACCGGACCATTATGTATGTTATATTGTCACCTTTCCGGCATGATTGGGTTTCCTTCTTGAAGAAACACCCGTGTAATGGTTGTAGATCATGATGCAATCAATTTAGGAGTAAGTTGGGGCGGTTTGACTTGATTTTTGGCTTGCATAGTTACACATGGACCTTCTTGTTATGAAGGTTTTCAGTTTTCATAAGGCCAATTTTTGGGGTAACACAATTCTACGTTATCAATGTCAAACACACACTTGTGGTACCCATTTTTATCATAATACATATTTTAACAAACATTTTAACACACAAATATATCAAACCCCATTGCGGATGCTCTAAGGTGACGAGATAAGATTGTTTCAATGAAAGCGTCCCATATTTAAATGCACGAAATGACTTCTTATTCTCGGTTTTTTTGTAAATTTTTTTATGGAGATTAACTCATTAATTTCGAAATTGAAGAGAGTTGCTGGGCGTTTTCAACGATTGGTGCTGTGGAAGGGATAAACCAGTAAGGATGACTGAACGTGTGTCATTTTGCGCGTTGGTGTAACATCCAAACTTTCGATGCAATTAATGTGAAGTGGTGAAGTCATTGGGCTAATTAAAGACAGTGCATGGTATAGATATACATACAATAAGAGCTTTGCAATGATGAGCTAGCCTGGATCTTTTTGTTTCTTTGTTATTATGACACTTGACTTGTCTTGGTACGACTTCGAAAATGGATACTCCATTTGATTACAGTAGCTAGTATTATGGCCTTGTTGATTGTTGTGTACTTGTGTGTAATATAATTGTACCAATCAATTCGTTTTGTGACATGGGCATGAAACTGTCATCCTAGATTCGATCGTAGTGCGTGGAAAAATTATTAATTAAGTGGGTCATAACTATCACATCATTTCTTGTCCGAACACCATGGTCGTACAGGTAAAGACAATAATGTGATTCACATGTGAGTCCGGGACCATGAAATAATTATGAGCTCCGAATAGAAGAAGCAGCACTTTGTTGTTCCTACGATATGAGTTATTTATGTGGCTATGGAGTTTTTGGTTCTATATTTCTTGTTAGGCTGATGATTCTAGTGTTTTGTTCGTGTGATTAATGGGTGAGCAACAGATTTTCTTCATTTTTCGAGGGATACGAGTAGAAAATATGCTACGGGAGTGATAGTTTCAAGTTCTATAATGGCTGAGCGACCTTGTAAACTCATGAACCGTGTCTTTTATTAAGGTGTGTGACAATTTGGTCATTTTTGTGATAATTAGATGCTTTAAAGTATTAATATGTGGTTTCTCTATCGGGAGTATTCTCATGTAATGGTTTCAAGATTTAAGGCTCCGTTTGTTTCGATGTAAAATGTTTTTCAGAAAACAAACTTCAAACTTTTATTTTTCGGTGTTTAGTTGGCACTTAAAAAATATTTTATTAAATCGACAAAATAGTATATAGAGAGAGGTGGGGGCTTAAATGGTGAAGAGATCTGAGAATATTAGAATTGAACATGGGTCAAGACTGACGATCGAGGAAACTGAACAGTGAGAATTGCAGTAGTAATTAAGCAACGGGTTCATTTCGGAAAATAACTTACGGAGGATTTAAGGGTCAGTTATTTTCATCCAATTAATGGAAAATATTTTACATGTAAAATGTTTTCCTTATTTTTTATACAACCAAACACCGAAAAATAGGTGAAATATTTTACCGAAAAACATTTTATGACCAAACCAACAGAGCCTAAATGTCAATCAATTGCTAGCCGGGAAATTCACATAAGCATGAATTGATGTTGGCGGCACTTTTCTGAAATTGGTTTCATCTTGGTCAACTCGATCCTTCATGGAAGTCTATCCAATTGATGTTTCTTAGAATTGCTCAATCTTGAAAATGTTTGCGAGTAGTCGTGCTTTTTGTGTTCAGACATTTTTTTTTTTTTTTTTTTTAAGGATTGTGAAGTTTCTTTCCATTTTGTAGTCTAAATTGCTATACATTTCTCAGTTGTATGAGCAAAATGGTCATTTGTTACATTTCTCTGCTATACATTAATTTTGTCTGGTGTACCCAGAAACCGTTGTATTATCTGAGTTGTTGGTGCAATGAGTGTCTAGTATTGAATTATAAGGTTAGCTATCTTTATCCAAACATATGGCATCATAACTTTGGCTAGCTCCTAAGAGATTGTACAACACGACAATCTACAGTTTGATTGTCGATTGCAGGTTCCTTTTGCACCAGTTGGGTGATCCACCGTTGAGGCATGTCATGAGGGAAGAAAACAAGTGTGCGGATCTCCTAACGCAAGATGTAAGATCATATCTTTTTTCTTATTTATCGTATCTTTCAATTCTGTTTTGTATTAAGTCTCAATTCTGTGAGGACATGAGGGGTGTTACTTATCCCCGGACCTTATATTCGAGTTCGTAGTCTATCTAATTCCATGTTTAACCAAAAAAAAAAAGAAAGAAAAGAAACCAGTAGTATTAGTATATTATATATTGAAGTTATGAAGCACAGTAGAGCATATGTTCTTTTGGTCGTACTGGTTAAATAACGTTTTAGCGAACAAGGATGCTCATTATAATAGTTCCATTTAACTATGCAGACTTTCTTTCGTTAAAGTTAATTTACTGCTTAAATAGCATGGACATGTGATATCTAAAACGTGAATTGTCCCCATTCGGGGAGCGAAAATGGAAATACGAGAAGTAGAAGGAAACGGGAGCAGAGCAACCTCAGATGGCCTGCAAAATTGTGCTGGAATGAGAGGTTTAGGTTTGATCATACAGTGTTGTGACAGATTTTTTCCCTTTGCTTTCTTTGAAATCAGGAGACAGATTTTTATTTTTATTTTCTGGAGATTGTGTTAGAAAACAAGAAACTGAGAAATTGTGTTTTGGTTAGGAGAAACCATAAGAATTTTCTTAATTAAACTGATGATTTGGGCCTCTCAGATAAAAAAAAACAAGGAGAAGCTGATTTGGGCTTCATTTTAAGCTTTGACTTGGATTTGATATTCTAGTAATCACTGTTGATTACTGTAGATACGGTCAAAATCATTAACCTACGACCAGCAAGATTATTTGACCCTGCAATTAGCCACGGGCACGTGACGGCGGGGCCCACGCGGAAAGGAAGCCTTGGTCAAAGCTTCATTCGAAGAGAAATGGTTAACTACCCAATAGAAAAATGATGCGTGCAAAACATAGAAAGGTAACTCTCGCGGAAGAGAAGCTACCGCGGGACCCCGCTAGCCCCGCGGGAGAATCAAATTTGTCCCGAGGTGATCCCAACAGCAGAGGACCATAGAAAGGCCCCACGGATTGATGAATGTTAATGAGTCTAATTAAGGAGGCTATATCGAAAAGACTCCAGGGTCTTATCTGGGCCTAGAGGCAGGGTCCAGAAGGAACTCCACAGAAAGCATATGATCGCTGTGGGTCGCGACCTCGCTCTAGCGGGAATTGGGGAATCTCTTGTGGCTTGGTGGCTTGGGAAGGAGGATGCGTCGCAGAGAAACGAGCGCTTCCGCGGAAAAGTTCCCGCGGGAAGGCGAATTTCTCCAAGGCCTGGAGGTACAAAGGGGACACGTGTTGGGGTCCTATAGGAGCGCCGCCCTGAGCCTGATATAGGCCCAGGTGCCCTATAAATACCCCTGACATTCTCACTGATTTGACAAAGTTGACTTTTTCTGGGAAGAGAGAGTGGGAGAGCACTGAATTTGAGAAAGGAGAACATTCTTCTCCAGAGAGAAAGTGACCTCACCTGTCTGAATCCAGAAAGAGGCAAACGCCCCCTCCCGCGGAAGACAACAAAGAACATGCTGCCTTTGTTTCTTCTGTACCTCTTGCTCCTTCTCTCACCCCTCAAGATTTCTTCTCCCTTCTCCCTCGCTAATCATCGACTAATCGCACATTTCCAGCTCACGAATATTCACACGTAAGCACGGTCACGAAACCCCTTTTGAACTACAATTACGAAATAGTAGTACCTTTTCTGGATGTCTTCACATCAAAATGCAGGGCAGTTGGGATGGCGGTAAAACCACAAACAGTCCTCGGCCTCCATTTCCAAGGCGATTGAAGTTCATGTTTCCACCTGTACACTTCCGGCTTGTACCCAAGGTTCATAATCGAACCAAGCTAACATACTCAAGCAGTGGCGGCTCCAAGAATTTATGATAGGGTGTTCAAAAATTACCTTAACTTAGTTGATTTATTAACCAATAATATATGTACAAAATCTCATAAATTAGTATAAATAATGCGGTAAAAAACATAGCCTCTATTCGAAAAAAAATTAACTACGAGACTAAATGAGAACTAAAATATATACTATATTTTTTACAAAAAATTTAGTTTTTTTTTTAAAGTTGTCGTATTGCATACTAGACAGTGTTTCGAGAATGAAGGCCAGGGGGTATAATTTTTTACAGTTGTCTTAGACGAGTTTTCATATTTTGTATCAACGTTTAACCAACATATTA
>JAOTQK010000004.1:8518984-8530034 GCA_025642025.1 Rhododendron ferrugineum
GTACTCTGATCCAGACGTCACGTGAGGTACAAGTAATTTGGTTCAGTTTAGGTGCTAATTGATTTTTTGCACTTACACAGATCATTCCTTTGTGCAATAATTTAACCTATTGTGTGCATTTTTAGGTTTCTGAGTTCTTATTGCGAGGATTTTATCTATGAAAAGTTATGAATAATATGTTTTAAATTCGAGGGCGTGACACTTTAGACCATATTTTTCTTATTTCCACCAATTCATTACCATAAAAAAAATTTAGGGTTAAATACCTAGACACCCCTCGAAATTTACCTCTTTGTCTCGTCACTCCCTCTTAGAATTTTGCCTACGGAGAGCCCCCTTTTTAGAAATTCTAAGAGGGGGTGAGCAAGACAAAGAGGTAAACTTCGAGGGGTGTCTAGGTATTTAACCCTAAATTTGACGCAAAATTAACAAATATGAAAAAAAAAATTGAATAAAGACAAAAAAAAGAAAAAAAGTCATTTTGACTTAGGGTGGCGCTAATGCTGCAATGGCTTCCTTTAATGCTACGACATTTTTTTGTACATGACCATTATGTCTTCGTTAGCAAAAAAACGGATGAACTGTACCTCCAGCATCTGCTCTTAATGTTCTTCTCTACTTGCACCAGATTAAAACCGACTTTCTCTCTTTCCCTCATCCCACTCCATGGCGTCGTCCCTAATTTTTTAGAATGACCACTGCTAGCCGTAGCAACGAGCACTGCACCACTCCTACCTCATTAGAACTACGGTCTACAGTGTCATATATATAAACACCACCCTCCCTCCAAGATCTATACAGGAAAAACACCACTCCCATGCCTCACCATATAGATTGTAGATCGAAGAGAGTGGTAAACTACTTTTGGTATCAAGGAAGCTGTTTACACCCATTTTTGACACTCACGGAAAGAGCCAATGATTGAGTGTCACATGACAAGTGGACCCAAACTCATGGTTAGCAAAAAGTCAAAATCAAGTGGGGCAGCTTGGTTGATCAACGAGAAAGTCAAAGTCAATCAAGTCTAAATCGAAAAAGGTCAATAGTTGATGAACCAATCCCAAAATGACAAGGGTACACTAGATTTACCTACCCTATCTTTTAGCGACAAAACTCGTACATTTCAGGGTAGTTGAGAATTAGGACTATTATGAAAACCGGACAAACAGGCCCGAACTGAAAAACCGGACCAACCGGCTCATTTTTCCGATAAAATCGATCTAGTCCGGTTTTAAATAATACCAAAAATTTATTCCGATCTGGTTCCTAATTTTGTTTTGAGGATTTGCGCACCGAACTAGACTGGTTTCATTTCACCGCTGGGCCATCAAGCCTGTTGTGTTTCATACATGGAATTATAATATTTATTACATACATAGGTGAGATTTACAAAGCCCTAAAATCTGAATCAGATTTCATCCTCATCAGTTTTTCCACACGCCGACTTCACTCCTCACCATCCCCAGCATATTAGTCTAAAGTCCAAATGAAACAATTTCATAGGAGCTTTAGTCCGACCTAAGTTTCTGTGATGTGTAGAGTCCATTAATAAAATTATTTTAGAGTTTAGAGTCCGTGAAAATACAAAACTGTCTTTAAATGAGACAATGGCTTTGTTTGGCTAACACAAAAAATATATTTTTTCATTTAAATTGTCTTAAATGAGACAAGGGCCTTATTTGACTAACACAAAATGTCTTTTTTCGTGTTTTTCGATCTTGTTGCACTTTCATAGGACACCCTAGGGATTTAGGCATTTTTATATATAGGGTACCTTAAGGTTTTAGGAACTTTCAACGCCGGGCAACCTTGGTCAACGCCGGTCAACCTTAGGAGGGGTTTTTTTGTAAATTCTAGACAGAATGTCCTTTAGACTTTACGGGAAAATATTTATGTCCTTATTATAACAAAAACTCTTATAGTATGTCCTCCTACTCAATTTGCCCATGCTTGGGTTCTTTTATAGCAGAGATTTAAGTCTCCAAACAGACCACGTTCTATTGATTCTTACTTTCAAACCTGTTTAATTGGCCTAATTTACCTGTTTGGGGTTCTTAGAACTAGTTCAGGTATTTCTCAAATTGAAAATCTGGTGCAGCAATATGGGAAAAATTACTTGAAAATTTGAATGTCAATTTCAGCTCTCCACGAGTTACGCATTACAAAAGAAAATTAACATTATGAAGTATCCCAAGAAAAGGATATTGTGATTGCATTTCAAAGCCTTCTAACTTGTAATCTAGGTAGGAAAAGAAATTACAGGAGGCTTTCCTCCATGGACTCAGATGCCTGCCAACTCGTTGAAGCGCCTGATTGAGGTTCTTTCATAGGCGAGCGTGTAGGCGAACACAAGAAAGGCCTAGGAGGCAGTTTCAAATCCTTAACGCTTCCTTCTAACATCTCCACCACTGCGGTCATTGAAGGACGATCCGATGGCTTCATTTGGATGCACCATAGCCCAACTATACACAACTTTCTCGCGATCTCTACTTCAATTTCGTTTACATTTTCGAGCTCTAAATCCCCTCTTCCTTCAGCTAGATGATTATAAACCCATGCCGGAAAGTAAACTTTGCAAGAACTCTTAGCCCTTGAGTCAACATTTTTTCTTCCTCCAGCCATTTCCAACAACAGCATACCGAAACTGTACACATCTGATTTACTTGAGACTCCTCCAAATTGCCTCGAAATCAGTTCAGGAGATATGTACCCTATTGTCCCTCTCATAGTGCTAACCGTCAAGAAATCTTTCTCCTTGGGGAAAAATTTCGCTAAGCCAAAATCCGCAACTTTTGGTTTGAAACCTTGGTCTAAAAGAACATTGTGAGGCTTAATGTCGAAATGAAGTATGCACACATCACATCCACTGTGGAGATACTCGATACCTCTAGCGGTTCCTAAGGCGATTTCAAGGAGTTTATCCCAACTAAATGACTGAGCCTTTCCACTATTTGAAAAGATATGTTTGTCAAGTGATCCATTAGGCATGTATTCATATACAAGAGCTCTGTTAGACCCCTCTGAACAAAAACCAAGCAATTGCACAACATTGACATGGTGGATCCGGCCAATTGTCGAGACCTCATTGATGAATTCTTCCGCAGTAAATTTCGTGTTCTCAAGCATTTTAACAGCTATCAAGATACCCCCCGGGAGTTGCCCTTTGTAAACTGACCCAAATCCACCCTTCCCCAGTTTTTCCTTGAAATGGTTAGTCACCGCGACCATATCAGCATAAGAATACCTTTTCGGCATCAGCGACTGCTGATTGCGGAGAAAAGTTTCCACGTTATCGACCCGCTTGCGTTCTTTCCGAAACTTGTGCAGAAGGAAGGCGATTACAACTAATGGGGCGAGGATAAATCTAGCAATAAAACTTATCACTGCAAGAGTCGAAGAAATGATGCATGTTACACCGACGCAAATATTTTCGAACTAGTTACATATAACTATATAAGTTAGCATCATACAAAAAATGAATATCAATTTGTTGTAACTGGTAAGGAAAACATACCTAGAATAAGTGTAACAACTACAGCGAAGATAACCTTAGCTATTGTGGGAACAAGATTATCTGCATACACAACAAAAAACCCAAATCAATCGTAACACACAAAAATCACCCAAACAACAACAACAACAAAAAAAATAAAATGGAAAAGTACAGGAATAGTACTAACCTGAGTTGTCACAGTAGTAATTTAAGGGACTCTCAAAAGTAGTTATAAAGCATGTTTTATTTTGCAAACGGCAATTTCTGCACTCAACTGACCATCCAAGCTTGATCCCTGACTCCAGTAATTTCAAGATGGCATCATAAGAAGGGTACTGAACATTTAAATATCCACTAAAAGGAACCACTGAGAGAAAAGAACACCCCACTGGAAAATGATCAGAGAGAGATTGACTAGAACTGTCGACGGTAACGTAAACTCGGGATGTGTAGTTTCCGCCCACACAAGGAAGTTTTCTGTAACTTGGATCGTCGCTAATTACGGTAGAGCAGTTTATGAAACCTGCAAAATTGTAAAAAAATTGTCCTTGGTACCGAATATCCTTCTCAACTTGGTCGGAAGATAGAGATTTGTATGGTAGATTGCACGTTCCATTGGCTAAGTTGACATCAACTATGCGGATTGTACGATTTGCATAAGAGATTTCCTTCACATAGTACCTCCCTGAGTGATATTCCATGATAGTTCTGTTGTTTTCGCAAGAGAGTTCGTAGTCAGGGTCACCGCAGGTGGCCGGTTCGGTCTTTAGGCGAAAAGGGTAGCTGATGTTTCGTATATCACCACATGAGGAGGAAGAACATGATGCTTGGAGAAGTGATCTTGCTTGAGTTTCAATGGTAAAAGAAGTTAAGATAAGTAGAGTCTGTAGAGTAGAGAAAAATGGAATCAGGGCTCCTTTTGTTTTTTCTCTTCTCATTGTTCTTCAGTAGAAATTGGAAGTGTGGGTGAATGGTTGTTGGGTATGAAAGATGAGGGAAGAAGATTAGTAGTCCAGGGAAATGAGCTAGATCGAAGTTTCACATGATTTTCCAAAAAATAATAATTATTATATATATATATATGTGTTGTTATGACTAAAGTTTCTTTTGACAAGTGAAGGAGGGACCATGTATACTGTAGTGGCGGAGCAGTGTGGAATGTGGATAACTGATTGCAGTCATATTGATTTGCGGAGTTGGGGTTTCTTTTGAGATTGTAGCACGTGCTTTGTAACTTACCTCAGGGTTTTAAATAAAAGTGAAAATGACGATCCAGGACATGTTTTGATAATTAATACCCGTCAAATTGATGATTATTAATTATCAAAACATGTCCTTGGCCCTCATTTTCCCTTAAATAAAGGTACTTATGAATCGTATTTTTTGGGTAAATTTATTTATGAATCGTATTGGGTGTATGTAATCAGATTTTGGATCATATCTTTACCTATTTACGTATGATCTGTCGATACGGCCCGATAGAGGTGAATATAGATGTACCACCAATACCATGACATTTCCCGATACGACGAAAACCCTTGTTTAGCTCATAGGCATGTGTTTCCAAATACCGATACCACCACCGGTGTTGGCTGTTGATTTTTTTTTTTGCCAACATTTCTTTGGATTTTAGTTAGCGTTTCATCGATCAAGTGGTTTGTGTTTGAGGCCTTTGGGCCTCTGACTTGAGATATATTTTCCCTAGAATCCATATGGAGTAATATTTTAAGTTTAACATTTTTGAAAAATGAATTATACAACTAGTGGGATGTGAACATGTCAGAAGGAAAATGTCAAAAGTTGGTATACAATTATTTTAGCATAAACTTGCGTCTTACCCATTCGATCCACTGAAACGGAAAAAAAAAAAACATCAATTGATAACTTTTTCTTGATGTCCTGTGTGTTAGTGGATTAGTATGTATTGCTCTTGAAATTTACCTTTTTTCTCATAAAATAATTAAGAAAATCCCACAACAATTAAAAGAAAAGAAAATATACTTTCAATGAGTTTTTGTTATGTTATTGATTGAACTTAATTTATTTTCAAGCAAAATGAAGTATATATTTTACATTTTGTAAAGAGTGTAGAATATAATGTACTCCCTCCGTCCCTTTTTTAGAGTCCAGTATTTCATTTTGGACTGTCCCTTAATAAATGTTCATTTTGTAAAGTTAGTGGGTAAAAGTTGGTGAATTTTCCATTTTACCCCTAAGAATAGATTCTATTTTGAAAAATTAGTGAGTAAAAATGTAATGATGATGTTTTCATAGAGGGTAAGGAGAGAAAGTTGAGGTAAAAATTGATGTGAAAGGGATAATAATGATGTCTTTTTAATAATGGAGGAAATATAAGAAAATGAAAAAATATATGTAGGAGAAAGAGAGAGTTTAAGAGAGCTCCAATTTACTTTATATACCTACAGTCACAATGTGAACAACGGACCCACACAATGAATAAACCATACCTTCCATAATGTAAATACGGAATAGATAGACAATAATGTTGGGGCGGGGCACGTTGTCTGTTGAATTATTATTGCCGTGTAGGACTAGTCTGTCATAAAAGGAGGACGCGTGAACGTCACACTCATAAGTCTGAAAATATCTTGGATATGATGATGGTTTTTTTGAAAGGATATGATGATGGTTTGAACACTGAACCCTTGTGCAATTGTCAAAGTTGTTACTTGTTGACTTCTAATGATTCAATGGAGAAAACTAAACTTATTTTATTTAATCATAAAATAGTAAATAGTATTGTTTTATTTCGGTGTTTACACTTATTTTTGACATCAAACTTTGAGCCAGCGTTGAAAGATTATTTAATTAAATATTTATTCAATCAGGCCAATATTTGTGAGTTTATCGGGCTAAAAGTTAATGAGCCACAGGGCGCACGTTGAAATATAATATAGTCTTAGCTTAAATAAATTATATGTTCTACCCGATAGTTATAAACGTCAGTTACCATTTTGATAGATATATTTTTCCTTGTTTGATCATAAATGACAATATTTACATAGAGATACATTGGCTAAAAAGTGAGGGTAGAGAAATATGAATTTATTAAAAGAATATTCTCTGTATCTTTTTAAAAAGAAATGATCTGATGTCTATAAAATTAACAGAAAGTGATCTAACGGTTGTAGAGGTTATTTTCGTTTATATGCCTAGACAATTTTAGGAGAAATCACTCTGTTTTATATTTTCATATGTGAAGTAATTGTGGACACTTGGCGTCCAAATAGATAAGGAGTGAAGTTATTTGCCAAGACATGGGACACATGGCAACTCACGGTTGGAGGAGCCAAGAAGCACTACACCACTACTGGAATTGTAACCGAAAATTACACGGGCATTTTCTCTCTTCTGCAAGAACCAAAAGAGGAGAACGGGTTCCAACACCGCTCAGATTCCAGCGTTTAGCAACCTTGAACCTTCCAGCAATATACTTTTTCCTTTGGTCCAGCACCTTTACATTCGGCTGTGCCCCAACTTTACTATTCTCACACGGTTGGAAAATTATCAAGACCACTTTTCTTTGGCAAAACTACAAGCCTATTGTAGCCTCACCCTTTGGGTCACACCTATTTACAAGTTGGACATCGACAAGTTCTTACACGCTTGCGCAACCGCTTGACGTCTTTGATTTTTTGCTCACGCCTACTTGGCTAAAAAGTGGGAAACACATGGCCAACTTGGTATTGGTATCAAAAAAATACAAAATGCGAGACAGTTCCTTGTCCTCCTTTTCAATTCTGCATCGTAGGGTCATCACAAACCCACAATATTAATCCGGATTTTTGATGCCGTACAACTCATCGAAAAAAATTTCCATGTCAAAAATTAGCAAAATTCAACAAGTCACTGTTATTCCATAGAAATGAACGGCAAATGTGATTGTAAGCTTCAACTATTCAGTTTTCCTAGTTATAGGTCTCGTTAGTGGGTATCAATGTCTATTCAAGTTATAATTTTTTGGATGTACAATCTTTTAGACAAGGTTTACGAGACTAACTATTTTGAATCACCGAAGTAGAGGATAAGGGCAGGACATAGTCGTAAATTCTTAAAGTTGACAAAGTTGTGTACATCCAAACTATTAAGTATTACTCCTCCATGGCTGTCTCTGGCTGCCCTGGGTCCATCTTTCATTACATCTGTCTATAACCTTTTGGGGCAGTGATCTCTCTCTCTCTCTCTCTCTGTATGCACGTCTGTGTTCATGTCTCCTCCCCTCAGTATAGTTATCTTCCTTCTCTCAGCATATCATACAGGTTCCATAGCACTAGCAGCTTCAGTTAACAACACAAGTGAGAGTTTCTTTAAACTATGTCCTCCAACCAGATGCAGCAATTCAGGTCCAATTATCAGATACCCTTTTAGGCTAAATACCCAACCAACCTTTTGTGGTCGTGAAGGTTATCAATTATCATGCTCAGCCAATAACACAGTCTTCCCCCTTCGTTTCTCCGGCGACTACTACGTTAGAGAAATCTATTACCCCAACAACTGGATTTCCCTAACCGAAATCCCCCAAAACAGCCCGAATTGTCCAATCCAAAGTCTACTGTCTTTCAACCGTTCTGGATCAATCCTAGAGGAACCAAACTTGAATCTTGCTATCGCCCATTGTTCTCAAGGGGTTGTTGAAACGGAGGGATTATTCGGTCCGATCGATTGCTTAAGCGATGGCGGTGATGGTAATGGAAGTTTGGTTTACGTAATGGATGGTTCATATAAGATGGATAAGTTGCCTTTGCAATGCATTATTTTCAAGTATGTGAGATTTGCCCATGTTCTTGATGTTGAGGTGCCTCTGGAGAGGCTGTTGAGGGAAGGAGAGATCATCGAGAACTATAGGATAGACTATGAATGTTTGGTATGTGAAAGAGATGGACACTATTGTGGGTTCAACAGCACAAGTAATGAAACGATGTGCTCTAGTCCTAAGGCTCGAAAAAGTAAGTACACTACACACCATATATATTCTCCATCCCTTCTCAAGTAATATCTATATGGAAGTAATTGCTGAATTTAGTTACAAAAGAATTAAGTACCTGTTTTCTCGTTCACAATTTGTGTTCTTTGAATAGTTGTCTGGGCCTAAGTATGCTTAAGAATGAAAGTGTAATGTCTCGAACTTGTAAAATTCACAAGAGTGACTATCGAGAGTGGCTGCATAAAGCAAGAATTGATAGCGGAAGTAGAGATCTCCCTTATGTGAATCCTTTAGGCTAACCTAGTAGTCCACATGAATCTTGTTTTGGTGCTTTGTGATTGGCTTTTGTTCTTTGTGCTATTGTTTGTGTGTGCGCTTGCACTTAACATTTTCTTCACCCACCTAAAAAAAGAGTGAACAATGCCTACTTTTTTTTTTATCTGCAAAAAATGACTACTTTTGCAAAAAGAGAGTCAACAATGCCTACTTTATTATTGGTTCTTGTTTCCACTTTATACCTTCCCTTTTATTTTTAACCAGCGTACTATTAAACCATAGTTTAGCTCCATAAAAAGAAAATAGAGCCATCTATTTGGTGAAGGAAATAACTACCGAGCTAGGATTTTTGCATGGAGGGCGAATATATGCAATCGAAAAAAATAAAATAAAGAGAGACAACAATAAGAATTTTTACTGACTCAAAAAAAAATACAAAATAACTCCCATACATATAAAACCAAACATGTTCTTATATGAACTTAGATTGCAAAAGCGTTGACTTTTATCTAATCCTATCCACTAAAATCAGGTATGTTAATTGCGATTGATACTCTTTCATGTCATTAAAAACATTTATGACTATGATAGAGTTGGTATCAACTTAGCTTTTGCCCATTTTAGTTTTGACTAAAAGTCCTAATAGATCGAATAAGTATTACAGTAGCCAAAGGGGGTTCGATGTCTCTCTGTAGACTCGAATCCCAGATCTCTCTTAGTCCATTTATTAGCACTTGATTAAATGTCATTAACCCATTACGTGCTCTTTTATTTTATTTTAGGCCATAACTTTAAACAATTGTTGTTGGTATCCTTATTTTGTTTACTGGGTTTGAATTGTTTTTATGACGTTGTAAATAGTATAAAATTACTAATGATTTTGCAAAAGAGACAAAATAAACTGATGTGCAACTCCACTGATGAAACGTTAAAATCATGTCTCCAGAAAATAGTGGAATCTACTTACTTCCCTCTTCTGTTTACTTTTCTTTTTATGAGGTAACTATGTTTAAGTAGGATATATTTTTTTTGGAAAATGACGGCCCAAGACGTGTTTTGATAATTAATATCTGCCAATGACATGCTAAGAACATTTGTTAATGCTGAAAATATCCTTGGCATGTATTAATTATCAAAACACGTCATTGGTCGTCATTTTCCCTTTTTTTTAGTCAACAAAACGTACGTATAGGATATATTAGCAGTGAGCAATAGGGAGGCGAGTATTGTTTACTCAACTGTTCGGTGGGTGCATAAAATCGGACTCGCAGCGGATCTATCTTGTGACAAGTGGGGTCAAATGAGAGCAATGTACGCAACTATAAAACATAACTCCGAAAACAACTCCATCTATAAAGTTGTGTCCGGAAGGGATAGAGCTACTTAAGAACCACCAAATATGCTTGATCTTGATTCTTCAATTTCTGGGTAAGGAGAGAAAGGTAAGGGTTAAGAGATGGAAGGATAAGTGGGAAAGTTCTGCGGAGTGGAAGAGGGTTGTGTGCAATAAGGCTCCGTTTGTTTGACCGTAAAATGTTTTTGTGTAAAATGTTTTATCCATTTTTCATTGTTTGGGTGCACAAAATATGAGTAAAATGTTTTATGAGTAAAATATTTTCCCTCAATTGAGGTAAAATAACTTATCGGCAAAAACTCCGTAAGTTAATTTACCGTTTCGATGATCTGGCAATCTGCCCTTGGCCTCGAAACCCAGCCAAATTCGTTCCCCTCCCTCACATGAATTCCTCTCTGGCTCTTTCCCATCCACATGCACTTTCTTCACCTGAAGCCAATTTTAGATAAATTACTGCATTAGTCTTCTTTGTGTGGCCCATGATCATCTCTCTCTCTCACTCTCTGACGTGTACAATGTACATATTCTTATATACATACATAAAAGAATATATGCATATCGATCCAATGTCATAAGAGATATGCTTATTCTTGAAGATTTTCCTGGCTAAAAGTTGTATTGTGACTGCGCTAATAGAACGTGAATTTCACATTCATAGGTAATATTTAATGTTTACAAACGAAAAGAATGAGAAAAACCTTGTTGATGTTCCCCACAAATTAATTAGAAAGAGTGTTATAGATTCTGCAGTACTACTAATTGTTAGAGAACTCATTTGGAGGACAAAAAATATACACATGCAAGTGATCTCAAACTAGCTCTTTGGCGGTAGGTAAGAAACATGCATATCCATATTGTGGTGGCCTCGGTTACCGGCTCGGTAACCTAGCCATAATGCGTGAAATAATGTACAAGTAGGGTCCAGTCTGCATCAAGGATCGAGGTCTCTCCGGTTTACTCTTCGGTCCGTTGCTCGGATGGT
>JAOTQK010000004.1:8550879-8569722 GCA_025642025.1 Rhododendron ferrugineum
TAAAATGCGGACCTCCTCATTTCTCTCATTTTCCGATCGAATTTCGATAATTCGAGCCGCTCAATGTGTTCAGAAAGTGATTTTAAAGGTTTCCGCGAGAAATCAGCAAAAAAAAAAATCGGCAAGAGCTTCATTCAAGTAGTTTTTATTTGAACCGTTCGATAAAAAACAAACAAAAACTGCTCAAATGAAGCCCTTCCCGGTCTTTTTTTTTTGCTGATTTTTCGCGAGTACCCTTAAAATCACGTTTTGAACACATTGAGCGGCTCGGATCATCGAATTCGATCGGGAAATGGGAGGTCCACATTTTATTAAAATGATGTGGTCCTTACAAGAGATGGACTGTATATATATATATATACACACACTTAGGCTAAGTAGACTTACCAAGTCTAGGAAAAAGGGTAATGATTAAAGATAAAGCTTTCAAGTGCAACATATTATCCAATGGTTAACACTTTTCCTATAAGACATATATGTATATATAGGCATGTTTATAATAGGCTATGAGGCATATATACATATGTATACCTAGGAAAAGATCTAGGAAAGTGATCTTGAAGGGTATTTAGGTTCAATGTCATTATTCTTAGGCTTGCATGCATGGCAAGTCTAGGTATTCTATTTTTGGAAGCATAATGATTACTTCCTTGGGTCAAAAAGGTTCAATTAGGATTTGGAAAGATTCATATGGTTTATCTAGGGTTAGGAAAATGTAACTAAGTGAAATGATACTTAGGTTTCTCTAACTAATCGGTTGGAAACTAATTCTACTTGCCAAGTAAAATTTCTAGCCAAGAAATATAATTTAAGGCTTTATTTAATTTATTAAGAAAATATACAAGTGCTTCTACAAGCATACCTGTCTTTGGAAAAGGACTAGATTGTCTGATACTAAGAGATTTAGTTTTATAAGACTCAAATCTAATTATGACGGATTATTAAAGTTAAAAATAAATTTCTTAAAACAATTAAAGAATTTTCGAATATTTAAACGAGATTTTTATTTACTAAAAATCAGGGTTGTTACAACTGAGGAGTCTTTGGACCTCACGCTTAACACAGAGCCAGTGTCCACTTGGTTAAGCTTGGTGCCTTATGGCTCGGTGAGTGGTCCGAGCCTCATTTCCGGGGCCACTACACTACCAACACAGATTTCAAGACTGATGTTTTAGCTGTTCAATAAACATAGAGCCCATATAATGCATGTGAATACACACGCATCTACTGGTTGAGTACACATGGGTGTGCGAGTCTATGTTTGGATACCTATGTCTCAAACAGTTTTGAAAAGAACTCTGCTCATCCGTGTGATCTTTTTTTCTTTATGCCAATATTGTATACATAAGTGTGGGGTTAGAGGAAAATTAGTTGTTAACAATTGAGGGGTAAAACCAGATGGACTAAAAGACTAAAAATATGGCGAAAATCCATTTTTATAGTTTGCATCGTTTGTTTTTTTAGGTTTCAATGTGTACCCCATCTAGAAGAACAATTCGATTAATCAGATATTAGTACATGAAATAAGATTTGTCTAAAAAAAATATAGATTGTCAAAAATGAAAAAAAAACCATCGGATTCCAACCGTTCATTTCTCTCTGGAAATTTTTTTTTTGTTCAGATGACTATCGAATGTTCAATTGACCTATTTTTTTGCATAAGATTTAATATATCAAGAATTGTAAAATGAACAGCTCAAATTATAAACATACATCTGTAATGGGCCCATTTCTCTGCACGGTGCGACGAGTCTGTAATCTTTGACATTAATAACTTGCGTTTTCTTTCCCGGTCAAAAAATAAGTAACGGTGAATGAAAAAATAGGCAACGACGAGTTCTAAAAAAGTACTTTAGTTAACCAAGAAAGGAAAACTCAGTCCCGATATGGAAGACAGTAAACATAAACAAAAATCGTTGCTTCCAACATCATACTGCTCTTATATTATACCACTAGTGCTAGCCCGTGCCTACGGCACTATGCATCCCGATTGGAAGGAGATGGCAGTTGTGTGATTTATGTGAAAATCATGGGCACTTAACCGGAAAATAGGAAGATGCACTACAGTATTTGAATCAAATGAATCTAAGTCATTCCAACAATTTGTCCCCACACCCTTTTATTTTATAATAGAGATTCATAATCTCATACCTAAGTTACTCGTCAAACATAATTAGTGGAGTATATAACATAAGAGAAAAACTTCTGTACGGGGCATCCCATAGAGAAGATTTACAGCACTAAATCACGCGCGTCCAAAAGTGTTTTGGACGATTCGGATTACCAATTTTGACTGATAAAAATAAAATTAATTAATTTTTACTTGTCAAAATTGAAAAATCGATTGCGCGAATGGACAGGTGAGATTGAACGGAGCCGTGAATAAGTTCTCTCATAGTAACATGATCGAATTGTTTAGTTTCAACATGTCCTATACAGTAGTAGTAAATAGAAACATCGAGAAGGAGCATTGAATTAACGATAATACTACTATAATGATGGCAATGACAAGGACAAAGACAATGCTAATTGTAATTGTAATTGTAATTGCTATTGGATGGACTCATGTATGAATTAAATATCTTATTGTGGACGATGATGAAACACACCAAGTGTCGGTGCCTTAGAATTAACCACCCAACAATTCTAAATTCTAATGATGAAAGATGTAGTCAAGTTACAGTCAATAATCACAATGAAAGACAAGTCAATGCTCCAGCTACCATTCCAATCCTTTCAATAAAATCATTGTAGTCTAATACTAAGATCAGAACAAGAACTCAAAAGCAAATTTGAAACACTTTCTCTACAGCATAATAAGGGTGCCCTACAGGCTTGTGAGGGAACAAAAGGTTACCTAATTTTTTGCAGTGTAAGGGAATCATGGAATCCTTATCTGCACCATAGCATATCCTTTGATGGGGATACTTGGTTTTAGCTCACATGAGTACTCATGCAGCAAGCATGCCCTACAGTGTACACTACAAACTAAACTAGAAGAACCAAATGATATATGGCAGAATCTGATTTGGCTGTCCGAGGCCAATCCACATATCATTGAGAATCAAACCCACCTCCCACACATTTCAGTCTGGCTTCAGAAGGGTTTCCCTTAAAATTTTACAAAACAAAATCAACAACAAATCATGATACAGAGGATTTACAAACAACCTGCAAATGTTTACCTGCAAACTATACGTAAGAGTTTATTCGTACTGTTAAAACGTGATGTGGTCCCAAATCGAGGAATGTACAGCAATAGATAGTACATTGCACTAGCAAATAGAGATTTCCTTGTTTGATGTAATGATATCCTCAAATCAAGATTTTGTTGTTTTTTTTCTACTATAAACTCAACACAAACTCTGCAATGAACCAATCAATTGATCTTGATAATATGCCTCAAGTCACTTGTGTGTTTACGAGTTAATCAGATCCCAGATCAGATTGTTCACCCAGAAACAAAACCACTTAAGTCAAGTCTACTATTCTTTTCAACCTAGGGGCTAGGAACAAACCAATATGCAAGACAACCTGGTACTAGGTGGCCAATTTGGGTTTCGTTTCAAGCACGATGGAAATGCCAGGCAAACCCAAGTAAAATACTTCACACAGCTCCGAGTCTACGACATAATGAAATTCAAACTAATAATCTAGCACAACAGTCCCAAGAAAGAAATCTTTGCTAGTGTTTGATGAATTTCTTCTCACCGAAAGAGAATGGATATGGAACAGCATGCAGATTAAGTGGGCAAAAATTAAACCCGCATATTTCCATGGACAACACCCTTAGTTTATCATGATAGATCAGAAACTAAACAGAAGATAGTACCAACAATAGAGATTAACATTCCACCACAAACGATCTAGGAGACTACTAACATAAACGAGGGGAAAAAAAGCAGCCCAGTTAGACCAATATAAAGGGTGATATATATTTAGCAGGTGAAGATTTGGGTGAAAAGGGCCTTGACTGTCATTGTTCGGAGCTGAAAGATGCAACTGCATCCATTTCCTGCTTCAAAAGAAGAGCATCGATGAAGATATCAAGATTCTCTCCCTGCATTACATCATTTATTGAATGATGGGTAATGCCAACACGGTGATCAGTAACGCGGCCTTGTGGAAAGTTATATGTACGAATACGTTCTGACCTGTCCCCGCTGCCAATCTGCCCAAGATGTAAAGAGCTATAGATAATTCTAGAAAATGGAAACCATAACGTTACTGGAAATGTTCATCCCCATCTCAAAGTCAATTATACCTGCTCTGATCTAAGTTTTGACCGACTTGTGTGAATTCTCGATCTTTCGATTTCATATAACCTTGCACAGAGTACCTTCAGCGCTTTGGCCTTGTTCTATTCAGAAATCCAAAACAAGAGTATAAAATAAGTGGGAAGGAGATAGCGGCGTAAAAAGAACCAAGAGGGAATGTGAATATCATGATATTACCAAAGGGCAGGCAAAATACCAATTTCGGCTTTTCTGATAATTAGGTGAAATGGTTACACAACAAAAATGCTGCATTAACAAGTCGCATCTGTGTGCTAATATAGTGTTCAATTTCTTCATCACTTGTAACGCTCATGAAAAACCAACTAACATATATTATACTGTACATATTACAGAAAGCCAGGATAATGGTCCCTTCCTATTGGTCAATTAGCTTTAAAATGAAAGAAATGCAAGAACCACACCATCTTGTCACTCACTGAAAAGAACATTAAAGAGATTGACTACTCGAAGAAGTGTACATTGTTAGCATAGATGTAATGGGTGGAACTTTTACCCAAAAATAACATAGCTTAACACGTCCTGGCTAAAACAAATACATTCTGATTATGTTCCAGAAATCCGAGAACCAAAATCCAGTTTAACACCTGAAATCAAAATTGAAAGTTGAAACTCCAACCAATATCACCACTCGTCAATTACCCAATTGGTGGCCGACGAGTTTGAAATTTGGTATATCTTGTACCTTCATTTTTCCATTTCATGCTGAGAATCCTAATTGATCCCTCACGTGGTGGCAAATGTCCAAAAAATAAAATCCACTGGAACAGAACCTACCGTTACCCATCTATTCTGGGGAGCTTTTGGGATTTGTCTCCATAAATACTATGTCTAGTCATAGTAGTTAAGGGAGAGAGGCGCACCGAGGCGCAAAGTTCTGTTAGGGTCTAGGCGCAGGCCTTCTTCAAGTGAAGCAAGGCACAAGCCTTTTTGAGGCGAAGCGGGGCGCACCTAGGCAAGAAAAATAGCATACACCAAAACTTCAAATAATAGCACTAAGCCACCGAATTTTTGAAAGCGGACCATCCTAAAAATCCACGAAATGTCAAATAATCAACAACTCTTGCATAGAGAAGAACTAATACGTCAAACTGAATAAAAGACAAGCATCGAGACTCGAAAGAGACGAAGAGATCGACTGTTGAGAGAGAGAGGGAGAGAGAGAGAGAGACAATTGACAGAAGTTGAGGCTACTGTTGAATTTGTTTCGTTTGTCTGCTGGTGATCGAAAGAGATTAGCGATGATCGCTCAACTTTGTAAGTTTAACCTAGGGCTGATTCTATTACTGATCCTACAGCTATGATTGAAATTGCAAGAGGCACGTCCCTTTCTCTCGCATAGAGAAGAACTACAACTTCAAAATCAACAAAAGACAAGCATCGAGACTCGAAAGAGATGAGGAGATCGACTGTTGAGGGCTGGTCAACTTAAAGCAAAGAGAGAGAGATGAGAGATGGTTGACAGAAGTCGAGGCTACCGTTGAACTTGTTTTATTTTTCTGCTGGTCATCGAAAGAGATTAGAGATGAGCGATCACCTAAGCTCGTTCAACCTAGGGCTGATCCTATTACTGATCCTAAGGGCTGTGATTGAAATTGCAAGTGGCACGCGCCTTCCTCACCTTTCTCCGGGCGCGTGCCTTGCTCGCCTAGGCTGCCCTTGTTTCAAGTCGCCTCGCCTGGGCCGAGTCAAGGCGCTAACCTTGCGCCTTGATGCGCCTCTCGCCTAGGCGCGTACCTAGGCTCACTTTTGACAACTATGCGTCTAGTATCTATCATGTACGCTTAGACATGCTTCTGGAAAAGTGGATTCCTGTATAGTTAAGTTCCATTATTTATAAACAGGAATGGGATGCATCATCCAGCTTTCTAACATATTGACTGATTATCGCCTCTTCATGGACTCCTTTGAACATGCATGTTCAAAGTACTTTTGTAATGTGCTGGACAGACTATGAAACTTGAGATGTCCAAAATATCTGGAACTTGCCAAAACGGGCCTAAAATTTGGCCTGTACTGAATAAAGCCAAGAGAACACCAACTTTCTACAGGAATGGTGTACTTCGTGTCATACAAGCTGAAGTGGAACAAGATTCATAACTGCAGCGAAAATACCTTCTACATTCCAAAGCTTGATCTAGTTCTAAACTCACAGGCCAAGAGCCAGATGAAAAAGGAAATTGGATTAGTTATCCCTTGGACCCATTTTTCCCAAATTTGATTGCAGAATTTGACAAGGGAGACTTTCAAATTCCATTGGACAAGCGTAAACAAGCATACAAAACAATCAAGCATTCTACATTCCCATCCATCCCATTGGAGGATAACTCAATCTCATAGGCAGTGGGATGGGATACAGACTAATGTACAAAACAAAATAATCAAGCATAGAAAATGCCACCCCGAGCCAATATCTTCCAAACGAGGAATAAGATACTTACATAATCCTCCACAATAATCCTTTGTCCCATGAAATACATAATCCACCCCTATATTGTAAGCTCAATGACTTGGGCGAACTTGTTTGCTCCACGTACAACTAGGCATGCGGACCCCTTAGTAACCCATACCCTTACTCAAATATCTAGTGTCGGACACAGGTAAGAATTAGAAGAGTTCTTCTCACACAAAGTTCAAGTTTCATTGCTTGCATTTTTTCTGTGTTAACATTTGCTTCTATGCATGCATGACTATGAATGTTTACATCTCCACGTGCAAGACAGGGCTGCATACGAGGTGTTGGATAGCTTGACACAAACTATGGGACCTAATTCCTCAACAGATCAAGCTTTCGTGACAATTAGTTTACAAACACTTCAGTTATCAATGAATATCCATTTTAAATTGGGGTGGGGTAAACTTGAAAGAGGTATTATTCCTCCAGGCTTCCAGGATACATCAATTTTTTCTATTTGATGAAAGAAAAGACCAACTCTGACATAGGTGCGGAGATGTTAATAAGAAGGTTAAACGTTTGCAATAATCTGATAACTTTACCATATGTTGGGAACGTTCATCTTGTATGGAGACGGTAATCCCAGATGGAATATGAGTTATCCTAACAGCACTGTTGGTAGTATTTACATGCTGACCACCTGAACCACCAGATCTATATGTGTCGATTCTCAAATCTTCATGCCTCAACTGGACATCTACCTGTAAAAGCAATGAAATGTGATCAGACGGGTTCCTCTGTATCAAAAATATCATCCTTATAGATCAATAAAATACAACAATGGTTGCATTCCCTAGCTTTTCATTCAATAAATTTGACTTCCCAAAAAAAGTACATTTAGCAATTAGCAAAGGCAGTAAAAAATAAATCAGAAAGACATTTCTAAAGCAGTAATAATAGCAAAAACAAAACAGCAACATGAATCTTAAACTGAACAGTTTGAGTTGAAGGGATCAATCATCTGACATACTATAATGTTCAAGTAACGAATCAGAGAACAGGAATCTTGTAAAAGCCGGCACCTCATCAGCCTGAGGAAGGATAGCAACAGACACGGCACTGGTGTGAACACGTCCAGATTTCTCTGTAACAGGAACTCGCTGCAGTATACAAACGTATGTTATTCATGATAGATCTAGTTAAATCAGAGTTTCTAAAAATCGGCCTAGGCAGTGATCCACCACCTCGACTATGGGCCTAGGTGCTGAATTAGGTGGGCGGACGATTAGTTGGCCGCTAGGAGGGATTAGTTGGCCGCTAGGCGGGATTAGTCGGCGACTAATCGGCTGGGCGGCTGGTTGGGATTAGGCGGGCAGGACTAATTGAAGAATTTAGGCGAGTAGGAAATATTAATCAGAGAATTGGGCAGCTAGATGAGATTAATTGGTGGTTAATTTGTAATTTTGCAAATCTGAGTGGTTAAATGTTGTGGTGATTGCCGTTCAAAAAATATAAAAGTTGTGGTAATATACCATTAGCGTTTTAGTGTAGTTTTAATGAAATATATACTTAGACACTATACAGTATAATGATTTAAATCTAAACCTTATCTTCTCTGCTCGTAGTTGCTGCAAACAGACCAATGGTCCTCTGTCTCTTGGTCGCTCGCTCGGCTTTGTTTGTATGTAGTCACTATGTTTTTTTCATCTGTTTGTTTGTTGTGATATTACGTATGTGTAGGCTCCGTTTGCTGTAAAATTAAGTGTATGCAGGCTCTATTTCGTATGTTTTAATGTTTTATTCTATTTATGTTCTTCTACTCACTCAAAACCTTAGTCACATAATCCTTCAAAAAACCCTCCGCTCCCACTCTCAATCATCGCTTTGCACTCCCACTCTGAATCCTTGCTCTCACGAATTTTAATAGTTTGAGATGCATTTTGAAAGACACTTTCACACTTCCGCTCGTGCACACGCATTATGTGACTTAGCTCAAAACTTGGGAAGGCAGGAGGAGAATATTTTTAACAGATAAAAAGGGACAGACCAACTAATCTCTAGGTGCCTATTAATCCCTGATTAACCTTCCTAGGCGCTAGATGGTGCCCAACCGCCCGACTAGCGCTTAGGGACTTTTAGAACATTGAGTTAAATATGAGGATAGGTTGTAGTGGAACCTGCACTCTGTGAATTCCACTCTCAAATTTAAGTTTCCCATAGACATCAGCTCCCGAAATTGCTGCACTAGCTTCCTAGCATGGAGAAAAACAGATTAGGAAGCCTGATGAACAGCCAAAATAGGAATTGTTTAAGATAATGATAATCAACAAGGTGCAAAACCATATATCTGAGACATTACGATCACAACTAAACTTATCTACTTAAGATGGATGCAGAAAAAGTTCACTTTGACAGTTAGTAAGCACTAACTACATACTTTGTACCCTTTAAGATCAGACTCTGTTATTTCTACCACATCAAACTTCCAACCCGTCTTCAATGAGTATCTTTCGTACCTGAAGCATATCAAAAACGTCAAATTTTAAATATATACTTATCTAAAGTAAATTAAAAATAAATAAGCATTCAATAGTACTCACATTTTGAATATGTCCATTGCAAACAAAGAAGCCTCTTCCCCTCCAGTTCCTGGTACACAGTTTAGGAAAATGAAACTCACAGTCACTGCCTAGAAAAACTCAATGCAGATTACCATAAAAAATGATGGGCCTCAGTGGAAAGTGCACTCAGATGTCCGACTTTGGAGTCAATCTTTACCTGCTCTCACCTCCAAAATACAGCCCCGTTCATCAGCATCATCCTTAGGAAGTAATGACTGCAGCAGCTGATTCTGCAATCTTCTCTCTTCTTCCACAGCCTGGGACAATTCCTCATTTGCCATGTTCAGCATTTCTTTGTCTTCTGGGCATTCAGACATTAGTGCCTTCAAACCCTCAATGTCCTGCGGAGATATAAAAATGAAGAATAGAAATCAAGCTTCCAACATTGTCCTGCACAGCAGAAATGAATAGTTGCAGGGAGCTCCTAAAGTGGTGCCGCTCCCACCTTGGGAGCCCGCTTTTGCGCTCCCAACTAAGGAGCTTGACGGAAGCCCGCTCCCATCGAGATGGGAGCTCGCTCCTTACCAATATGGGAGCTTTTATATGATATTTGTATAGAAAAACAGGGATCTATCACTTGGTTTTATTAATTGGTCTTCGATGAACTCATATATCTAGCCTAAGTCATGATACCTTGAAAAGAAAATCATATATTGTACCACTAGCCCATTTCTTACACTTATGGAGAACTTGGCCCATATTATTACTTCCTAAATTATTGTACTTTCTAAAGTGAATAATCTACGCTACATTATTTTCATAATATAAGTACATGCTCCTCTCACGCTCCCAACCTTGGGAGCTTCTATATTCCCTCACTCCCCCGCTCCCGCTTCGTGCAACTAAGGAAATGATGCCAAGCATAATCAGGCAAGAACTTGATAAAACATCCAAGATTGATCCAGCTACCTTTAATGCAAAATATCACACTATTAGATTGGATTTACCATATAAAGGCATGACTCACGTATCTTCAACACATTCTACAAAGGAATTAAGTTGGAGACATGCACAATAATGAAGTCATTGTTCACATGGTTACTTGGCAGCGCTTGCCACGAGTAGGCCATGACACTCACCCTAGCATGCCTGGCAACCCCGACTTATTAATATGAAACACAATGTTAAGATAGAACTCGACTCCAAACGCTAGTTGTTAAGGTGAGGGTGCCCTCACAATTATGGAAATTACTTTTGTGCCCAAGTAAGGCAAGACTTGGCTTCACGCAACCCTGACTGAGTGTAGTCTCAACACACACCTCCTTACCCAGGTCTCCTAGTCCAACGCTTCCTCAGTTCAAAAACTTCACCCTCGGGCCTCGGGCTATGAGCAAGGCCTGAACACCTTATCTGGTACCTTTGGAGGACTTGTGGATTCGAGGCTAGACTGGAACTATGTTCTATGGACTTAGATATGAGCAGGTGTGAGTTCACGTCCAAACATCAAACCCTCCATCACATAATCCTAATTTATTGGACATGGGTCGAAGCTTTGTATGGATATGGAATCACAATCTCAAATCTTCACACTACTTATATGGTATATTATTTAATATGCTTGGATAATATGCTGTGAATTATATGGAAATGGACTTGAAAAGGATTATGGAAAAAAACAAAAAAAACTTACCTCTCCCAAGCTAGAAAAGGTTTATTCAAGTATAACCAAATTGCAGGATCCAAGTGTTTAAATCTATGAAGCACGGATACAAATATGGGATACGGACACGACACGATATGGCGATACGGCAAAACCCAAAAAACTAGGATACGGCTACGTCGGGGATACGGCTGTGCAAATTATATATTATTATAATTATTAGTCTCCTACTAGGCATAAGAAGTCAAAAGAGTAGTTAAATTGCCAAAACCAAGCATTAAGCACATGTCCAAGACAAAAGACAAAAGTCATTCCAAACAAAAAGTCATTCCGCATATAATATTACATCTTTTACATGTAAAAAAACTAAAGGACCACCACTTTCGAATATATAATATATCAGTGTGCATGCCAAATATAAAGTAAAAATATAAACAGAGAGTAAGAAATAGGGACTATCCAGACCAATCGAGAAAGGGGGAGGAAGAGAGAGAGAGAGTGTGTGTACCTTGGAGAAGGAATTGCAATCTAGGGTTTGGACTTTGTAGGTGTCGACTGGTCTTGCCTTCATAGGATATCGACTCCAATCTCAAGATGAGAAGTCGTATAATATAATGTTAGGATTTCTATTATAAAAATATATAAGTTATAGTTCTATTACAGTTTCCCCCCTACAATTTCTAATTTTTCTACTTATAAATCTGTAAAAAAAAATCATTTTTGACCCCGCCGTATCCCAAAACGTATCTGAACGTATCCTGCGTGTATCGCTCGCGCATCCGAAACGTATCTGAAAATAAAAACATTTAATTTAATTACAGGATACTTATTTGCCGTATCCAATATGTATCGGGTGCGTATCCATATCCGGGAAGTATCCTATACCTGTACATGACTAGTTTCGGAGTATCCATGCTTCATAGGTTTAATTGAGCAAGGGTAGGTGGCACCCTGTACCATGTCACCTCTTATAATTGCACGCGTCTCTCTCTCTCTCTCTCTCTCTCTCTCTCTCTCTCTCTCTCTCTCTCTCTCTCATATGTACAATTTAACTGCAAGGTGGGAATGAAGGAATCCAAACTTAACTACAACTATGCCAAATGTCACATACACCATACAACTTCAAAGTTGTGAGCTCATATTGTGCAAAATTGATAGTGTTCAAAAGAATGAAGATGAACTTCAAGCCCCCTATATATACCTTTTGTTTAGTCCTCAACTCCTTTATAAGATCCATTGAACCCTTGAGGTTCCGAAGCTCCTTATTGGCTCTTGAGTATTCTGCCGGTAAGGCTTCTGGCTGTCTTCAATCAACACACACAATAGTAAAAAATAATGCATATGATTTAAGGTCAACAACCAAAAAAAGGACCAATCGGAAAGCACATGGAAGGAAATGAAATGTTAGTAAAGCTCCAGCTTCATATTGGAGAATTTTGTGCTATTTAATGGAAAGAGAACTGGAATAATTGCAGTAGAAGCAAGGGCCCTTAGTGCATCATCATACAGTTTCCTTGATCTAGTGCTCCACCACCATCAAGCTTAATAACAGTATGGTACTTTCAGTTTCATATGGCAACAGTGACCAAAGGTCGTTATGGCTACACAATCAACAAAAGGGCTGATCGGGATGTGTTTTGTTTGTTATGATGCCATGTCATCCTATCCTTCTAATCACTGTAATTTTACTTCTTGTAATTTTGCTGTTGATTAATAAAATTTTCTTTGTTGTTCAAAAACAAAAGGGCTGAATAACATGAATGACCATTACCTGATTTACGAGTCCCGAAAGATAAGCACTCCTGCGTTCAATAGAAGATAACCTCTTTTCCATTATTGTGATCAAATCAGAAGATAGCTGAGGTTGCAATTCTGCATTGTCCATATACAATCGATCAGCACCAATAAATAAATAAAATGGTTTTCTGACTAAGAGAAATAATGATGAAAGTTGGGATATAAAATTAATACCAAACACACACAAAACCCAATTAAAAAATACACGAATGAGATACAACTACAATAGGAGAACCACTGCTTGTAAGCCATCAAATAGGAAATGGCAGCTTTTTTGACTGGCTTCAGTTTTGTTGAAGCTCAGGCTAGTACTGATTCATACAGAGCTTGTAAATTGAGTACTAGAGTTCACCTTTTTTTTGTATTTCCAAACTGTTCAATGTTTGATGGCATTAAGAATGAAATATTGAGCAGAAGAATGCAAGAAGCAGTTCCAGAGGGATATACAGTTGAAAATACCAATAGAAAGAGCAAATCAGAAGGCTTCCCAGATAAAAGTGTGAAGCATTGGGATATATATTTTCTAGAAATAGCCATTCCATTAGCGCACTCAATGTATACAAATGAACTGACTCTCTCTCTCTCTCTTGTAGGAGAACTATATTCACTCTCTTGTAGAACTATATTCAAAAAGAGTTGCAATAACAGAACACGGAATCAACAACAACTAAATAAAGCTCAATACCAAACAATCCAAGAAATAGCTTCATAGGTGAAGAAATAAACTAACAACCAAGACTCCTACCAAGAGAACTGAAATCAATAATTTCCTAATACCCCTTCAACTCTCTGTGGAGAGTGTACAAAGATGGCCAACTAACTAGCCCTAGCTGGTTACCATGTCTCTCCTCTTCCGTAGCAAAAAAAAAAAATTCCCATTTATCTTGTCATTTTTTCGAACACGTGATGAAAGGAAAGCTAAAACCATGTTACCTGGAACACAGATCGTTCTAGCACAAGAACTGGAACTAGAACATGGTACGCCACATTCCCACAATTAGGTGCAATAGCAGTAGGCTTCTATAGATGACAATATTGAAGTGTTCTTATTTCAAGAGATCAACACGCAACAAAATAGAGTATCATTTGTCCAATCACTCATATGAAACACATTTTTAGAAGTATGATGACAAATTAGCTAAAGCTCCAATCTCTTTAGTTTTTTGTAGGAAAAGTTCTGGATCACTAAATTTACCGTTTTGGAACGTAGGTGTACCATGTTTCAAAACATGCGTTCCAATACACAATTCACTAGGGCATTAGCATTTTCTGGAAACTTAGAGCTAAACAAGTATGAATTAAGTCCACTGTAAACAGTCAAATGCACATGGGTCTAGGTAATATTTTCTTTTATCCTTTAATCACTTTGGGAGGGGGGGCGTTACAACAGTAAGAACACAGCTACATTCATGTGTTTAGCTATAAGCTAGGGTTAGCTGGGGTTTTTTGTTTTTTTGTTTTTAACGCTATATTGACCTTCACCGTTAATTCACTTGATAAAAAATTGACTCTACGCACTCATTGAAAGAAGGAATTATGAATTCATAACACAAACCAATACGTAATAAAGATAGAAATCGCACCAGTGGAGTAGGACTGTAGGAGCAGAATCGGAGAAGATGGATTTCCTACTGGGTGGTTGAAGAAACAATCTTCGATTATGGAAGTTGGGGAGTGGACTGAAAAAGTGATTGAATTTTTTAAAGTGCTGAGCCAGATTGCTCCACGGAAACCCTCGAAGAGTAGGCTTCTATATATGACAATGTTGAGGTGTTCTTGTTTCAAGAGATCAACATCTCCAGCAAAATATTTACCTAGCTAAAGCTCCAATCTCTTTAGTTTGTGTACGAAAAGCTTTGGAACGCTAAATTTACCGTTTCACAACGTAGGTGTACCATGTTTCAGAACGTGCATTCCAAGATGCAATTCTTAAGTCATTAGCGTTTCCTGGTGTAACATAGAGCTAAACAAGTACAATCCACTGTAAATGGTCAAATGCATATATGCTATGTAATAGGAGTATTTTCTTTTTTCCCTGGGGGCGTTACAACAGGAAGAACACAGCTACATTCATGTGCTTAACTTTGAAGCTAGGGTTAGCTGGGCTTCTTTCTTTCTTTTTTTCTTTTTTTTGGCACGCTATATTGACCTTCACCGTTAATTCCCTTGACAAAAAATTGACTCTGCGCACTCATTGAAAGAAGGACTTAAGAATTCAAAAACATAAATCACCAATACGTAACAAAGAAAGAAATCGCACCGGTTGAGTAGGAGCGGAGATCGGAGAAGATGGATTTCCTACTGGGTGATTGAATAAACAATCTTCGATGATGGAAGTTGGAGTGTGGACTGAAGAAGTGGTCAAATTCTTTGAAGTGATGAGCCAGATTGCTCCACGAAAACCCTCGAAATCTCATTGCTTTTGAATCTGGGCAATAAATGCAAACACTGAGAAATGAGGTGTAGGAGTATGTATGAGTAGTTGGGTTTGCCCGCTCAAACGATCAACAAACAATGCATTGTCGTCCTCCTGACCTCTCAGAGCTTCCGCTGATGATCAAAATTGAATAATCAAAACTTTGAATAATCAAAACTTGTCATGTCAGTTTTTAATTATTTATTTAAAAGATTGCTAAAGTTAACAATATGAAATTTCATATTATTATTTTTAATTATTTAAATGTCAAAATTTAATTATTGGTTAGGATGTTGTTAACTTTAGCAATCTTTTGATTTTGATTATTACATTGTGGATGCTCTTAGGCCATCCACAATAGTATAATCAAAAAAGGATAACCAAAAGTTAAACATCAGTTTTTGATTATTCACTTAAGAGGTTGTTAAGCTTAATAATGTTGAGTTTCACAATAATCACTTCTAGTCCATAATCAAAATAAGGGATCTACTACAATCTCTCTCTCTCTCTCTCTCTCTCTCTCTCTCTCTCTTCGTTTCTCATCATTCACTTCCCTCCATTTACGTTTTTTTGGGCAAAAATATATCGATTCCCTCTTTTAATTTTTGGGAAAAATCGGTAACTTTCTTCCCTCCTATTATGGATTTTTTTTTTTTGGGGGGGGATAAAAACGTGAAAGAAGAGTGAAATACATTAATCCAGCGACGGTGAATTGAATTATAGATAATCGAGAGATATGAGTTTCACTTTTGGAGAGAAAGAACGAGAAATAATTTAGTGAAGATATAGAGTAGGCGAAGAAGAGAATAAGAAAATACCAGTTGAAACACGCGTATATACAAATTTTGGAACTAGTTAACTTATGTGGTGTGGGGTTCACAAATTTTGATTATTGAAAAAGGTTGCTAGTTTTGGTTATCTAAAACCCAAAATTTGATTATTTCTAAAGATGTTGGTAAGTTTGATTATAAAATTGTGAGCCATTTTTTGCATCAACATTGTTAACTTTAAAAATAATTGGCTTTTGATTATACCACTGTGGATGGCCTTAAGTCTAACATTTTAAGGCTATTTTTAATTCCCTTCCCCTAAACACTAAATGGTATAAGCGTATTGTTTTAAGATCAGCAAAATTGGCTACATATGATGTGAGCTCAAGTAGAAGCTATTATGTTGAACCTAAATTCCCTTCGAATTACATTTAAAAGTTGCACACCGTAACCCCTAGCGAATGACTCGTGCCTACAGCACTTCCCAAAAAATTACCAGTGCAATTCATTGAATTGTTATAAACTCTTCCTGAAAATCAAGCTTAATTACAACGTGGAAATCAACATGTATTTTCAACGAAGGCCTAAAGCAACATGTGCCACTTGGAAAACATCTTATTTAAACCAGTTATAAAATCAAATAGAGTGATTTACTTATATATCCCTTCGACTTTACGCGAAAGTTCAATTTGGTCCTTCAAGTTTCAATTTCAACAAATAAAACCTTTAATTTGCAAATTTGTTCCAATGTCATCCATCCATTGGGTGCCGTTACCAATTTGGACGGGAAATGGCATGTGCCCAGCACGTGATCGTTTTTTAAGGGTAGAATTGCCCATTCACCTCCTCTTTCTTCTTCTTCTTTTTCCAGCCTCTTATCACTGCCTTGCCACCGTCTCGGCGAATCACAGTTCACCTCACCGTTTCCCACGCCGGCCACACTCAAATGCTCGCCGCCCGTTTCGGCAAATCGTGGCCTGGTTCTCCTCCTATTTATACCCCTCTCCCTCCCTCCGAAAATTTACAGCACAACACTCCCTCCCACCACTGTATTTAGAGAAGAAAAAATAGAGAAAGAAAGCTTGAGTTCCAACAATGGTGGTTTAGAGAGAGAAACTTAGGTGGGTTCGGTTCCACACTTAGTTGAGCACCAATCCGAGCTACCCCATCTTCTAGAACATACATGTGCTCCAAATGATGATGGGCAAACTGCGAACATAATCAACGGCGACGAAGCAGGGGAACATTTTAACAACGAGGCACAGATCGCCGGCGACGGCAGAGAACGATGGCAATGAAAGAGGCTCAGATGGCAGTGGTGCAGCGAGAAATAGATCGACAGCGACGATTTAGGATGTCAAACCAGATACAGCGAAACAGAAAACGGTAAAGAGAACTTTTTTTGACGAACGCGAGGGGGGCGGGGGGTGCGCTACGGCGATGGTGGATCTGATGATATCGCGAAGGGGGACGTTGGCGGTGGTGGGGTGGCTTGAAATCTAGTTTTCAGCTTCAAAACCATCACCCACTGCTTCCGTAGAACCCAGCAACATTTATATCGGTAACCCATTTGCTATGACTATGACTGTGAAATATGAGGGTAAAAACAGGGGAACACAATAATTATTAGTAATTGAGTTCTACTTCTCCGTGGGGCCAAATTTCAATTGTTCTTTGTGAGCAAACAAAAGCCGGCTAACGAGGGCTCGGGCTCTACTCGCCATGAAGTCTGATAATCAAAGTGCTTAATCGTTTGATTTGTGTAGAATTCGTGAGAGAAAGAGAGGGGGGAGGGGAGTTAAATTATTCATTTTGCCAATTTTTTCTAGGTTTTTCTCTTGAAGTGCTCATTAGTTATTTTGGAGGAACAGGTTGTATGGAGAGAGAGAGACAGAGACAAAGAAGAAGAAAAAGAAGAAGAAAGAGGGGAATGGACAAATATGCCCTTGGGGAGAGCACATGTGCCCATCACATGGCAATTTCCCGTCAAATTAGTAACGGCACCTAACGGGTGGATGACATTGGAACAAATTTGCAAATTAAAGGTTTTATTTATTGAAATTGGAACTTGAAGGACCAAACTGAACTTTCGCGTAAAGTCGAAGGGATATATAAGTAAATCACTCAAAAATTTATTTTGATCATTCACCTTTTAATTTCGGCATAAAAATACTTCGACTTTCCAATTTTTTTCAATGTCGTCCTTTAGAAGGAATTCATTTTCTTTGGGTTCTGCTCCGGGCCGTCTCCGGCCACCGGACAGTCGATCTAAGCTGTCCAAAAATTCTATAAAAAAAAAATGAGAAAGCCAACGCGGGAATCAACGGCATCCGATATGTAGGGTGTTTGATCCAAACACAAACACCCTATTTTTCGTGTATATATGTATATATCCCTAAAGGATGACATTGAAAAAAATTGAAAAGTCGAAATATTTTTATGCCAAAATTGAAAGGTGAAGGACCAAAATGAATTTTTGGTCAAAATCGAAGAGATATAAAAGAAATTTTCCCTAATATAAAACAACGGTTTTTGAATTCTCTATATTTTGGATCATCGAATTTGTACATACTTTTTTTATAGCTGAGATTTACAGATAGTAAGACTAAAAATATACTTGCAAAGAATGAATATTTGGAAGAATGATAAAAGAAAAACTAAAATTAATGTTTCCTAATTTTTTTTAATAACCTCTCTAATCTTATTTTGATTCCTTATTTTCGAATTTTCATTACTTTCCTATCAGTTATCAGTACAAAACGATTACCGTGATCTAGAACTGTCTCTCTCTCCCTCACACGTTAATTCCAAAGCGGATTCCAATTTTGAATCCAAAACTACTTTCTTTCTCACACATACGTTTAGTTCTCTCTCTCTCTCTCTCTCTCTCTCTCTATATATATATATATATATATATATATATAGCGTTGGGGCCTGTCATTTTTTGAG
>JAOTQK010000004.1:8572317-8583571 GCA_025642025.1 Rhododendron ferrugineum
GAGGGTTCAACCGTCGCGCGAGGGTTCAGAACAGTCGCGCGAGGATGCGCCCTGGCGCGACCGTCGCGCGAGGGTTCCGAACTGTCGCGCGACGGTGCGCCCGGGCGCGAGACAGTTGCGCCCTGGCGCACGCCAGCAGTTTTTTTTGGGTTTTTGGCTTTTTAATGTGGTTTTGGCTAGGTTATGGTTCAAGGGTTTTTCAAACACTCAAAGCTCAAACACTCGACATTCCCGAGGTGTTCTTGATCCGATTTCATCATCGGGGAATCAAATACCGTAAGTAAACTAATCTGGAAACCCAGATTGGGGTGTCTACACACTCCACGACAAATGGGACCGATGGAAGGAAAGCGGCCCATGGATCTAAATAACCCTCCGCGGCGCACGCGCATGAGTGGATATCCCGAACGTTCGGGACAATCAAAGTTGATCACCGAGCGTCCATGCAAAGGACGACACTCAAAAGGATCACATGGCCATCACCGAACGTCAAGTAGAGAGGAACATACAGAACGTGATAACACAATCATCCTGTAAAATTAGTTCACGGGCATGCCAATCGTATATCAGCCCGTGGAAGACATGACCAGTCCACGTGAAGCCTAGCAAGGTGGATCTAGAGGCGATGCCCCAGAACCATCGGGAGAGGGCAATCAGTGGCATCGGGAACGGATTGAACGACCACGGCATCACCATCGAGAGCCAAGGATAGTTCCCGAGCCTCGATTGGTTGTTCCATCGTTGGGCGCTCGGCCTAATCCCGTGCCAGTGGATGATTCGAAGCTCAGAAAGGCCAAGGCTTCACCATTTACAGATGCCATTCAGCAAGAGCGACCGCCGAAACAGTTTTTAATGCCCAAACTCAAGCATTATGAAGCAAAGGAGGATGCTGTTGCGTTCGTTTGCCGATTTTGGCAGACAATGAGCCTCCATAACTTCACCGACGCACTCATGTGTAAGATCTTCCCTCTTACGCTGAGTGAGCCGATCATGTTGTGGTATAATCAACTGAAACCCAAATCAATCAGGAGCTTTAATGAGTTGGAATTGGAATTTACCAAGCGCTTCGTCACAAGTAACATCCAGCCGAAGACACTTTCCATGCTCGTCAATATGAGGCGATCGCCAGGAGAGACTCTTCGGCTCTATACCAAACATAATTGGGAAGTTTACAGTCTCATCCCCTATTGTGACCAGAGCGTAGCAGCCGAGTCGTTCATGAATGGGTTGGATCCTTCCTCTCCTATGTTTTGAGACCTATCCCGAAATCCTCTGAAGACCACGGGCAAGCTCATGGTAATTATTGAAAAAGATTGTGTTCATAAAGAGGCGATTGTCGAGCACCACACACCAAAGGCCGCGGAACCTGCCAAGTCGACAGCTATTGCTTCAGGTGCCAAGAAGCAGGTAGCCAACATCGGGCATGGGCACGGTGGCCAAATCAACACCAACCAGGGAAACAATAAACCAAGCAACAAGAACCGGCCCCCTCAGCAACCGTAGTAACAACAGCCTTGGCAACAAGCAAGATGAGAACCCAGGCCAGACGAATATGTGGCCGAACGAACTACATTCACTGAGCATAATCGGTCGGTTGTCGTTCTTCGTTTGGCCGACGGGATTCCTAGGAACGACGGGAACTGGCACCGGAATGTGCACATTCTACAAAGAGCGTGGACATTACACGACCCAGTGCCAGCCATACAAACGATATTTAGAGGAGCTTGCTGCAGCTAGGCATTTGAACCAATGGATCGACACTCAGAAAAACCCTCTTCCCTCTCCACCACCAGTAGTAGGAAACATTATCGGTGTCATACAGGGCCTTATTTCCAAAGGGAGGGCAGCTGAGCTCCGTTCTGAAATTGACAGAGCCGTTGCTGCTTTGTCTATTTGCAGCGTAGGCATATCTTCGAAACAAAAGTGGATCAATCTGAACCTTAATTGCGTCATCACTTTCTCTTCAGAAGATTTCAACGGAATCCAAACTCTTCACACGGACGCTCTTGTCGTCACCATCACTGTTGACAAATCCATCGTTCAACGAGTGTTGATCGACCAAGGGAGTTTGGCGGAGGTGATGTTCTATTCCACTTACAAGAACCTGGGGCTTTCACCTGACCAGCTCCGAACTGCTACGACTCCACTCGTCAACTTCACACGCGCCCTTGTTTGGCTGCTCAGCTTGATTACCCTTCCCGTGAGAGCCGATTCCCGAGTGATGGATGTCGAATTTGTGGTGGTTAACTCTCCTAGCCCCTACAATATCATCCTCGGTCAAGCCTGGCTCCATGGTATGAAGGCAATCGCCTCCACCCTCCATCAAGTCATGAAGTTCGTTGGGTGGAACGGTCGTTAAGAGAGCCTACGCGGGGATTAACTCCAATCCAAGAAATGTTACATTAGCACCGTGGCGAACAAACTCAGTCTCCTGGAAGTGCAATGCATGGAGACAGCTGACATTCCCATTCTTGAAGACGTTGGGATGCCAGCCGAGCAGCGGTCTACCGAAAAGCTTGTAAGGATGCTGATTATAGAGGACGGAGGATGTTACTTTCTCGTCGGCAATTCCCTGGACGATTTCGAGCGCACGGAAATCTTCAACTTCCTTAAGGATAACATCGAAGTGTTTGCTTGGACCCCACAGGAGATGCCGGGGGTAGATCCCTCTTTCACCTCCCACTCTCTCAATGTCAATCCGAACAAACGACCAGTTGTACAGAAGGTTCGTCGTTCGGCGGCTGTGCACATAAAAGCAGTGATGACGAAGGTGGATCAACTGCTGAAGGCTGGAGCAATTCGGGAGATCTTGTACCCAACTTGGCTTGCTAACCCCGTCGTTGTCGCCAAGAAGAATGGTAATTTGAGAGTTTGTGTTGATTATACAAACCTCAACGACGCCTTTCCAATGGATCACTTCCCTCTCCCTCGGATTGAACAAATGATGGATGCAACCGCGGGATACGAGCGGTTGAGTTTTATGGATGCCTACCGAGGTAATCACCAAATTGCCTTGGCAAAAGAAGATCAAGAGAAGACGGCATTCATCGCTCCGCACGGGACGTTTTGCTATAACGTCATTCCGTTCGGTTTGAAGAATGTCGGAGCTACCTTTCAGAGAGCGATTACCAAGATGTTCTTCGGAAAGCTCGGTAAAACAATGGAGGCTTACATTGACGACATGGTCTGCAAGAATAAGCTAGGAGTGGATCACCTTCGGGACTTGGGTGAAATCTTTGCCATTCTTAAGGAACATCAGCTTTGTCTGAATGCTGAAAAATGTGCGTTCGATGTTGGCTCGGGAAAATTCCTCGGTTACATGGTGAACCACTAAGGGATAGAAGCCGACTCGAAGCAACTGACGGCTGTGCAGAACCTCTGGGCTCCAATGACGATCAAGGAAGTGCAGCGATTCACTGGGATGGTGGCCGCGTTAAATCGTTTCATACGATGTTCGGAGGACCTTTGCCGACCCTTCTTCTAGGCGATCAAAACAAGTCAGCGGTAGTTCGTATGGACAGAGGAGTGTGAGATGGCGTTGCAGTCATTAAAGGAATACCTTTCTCATGTTCCACTACTCATCACGCCTATCGGGGACGAAGATCTCTATCTCTACCTTGCTGTCTTCGATCATGCCACGAGTTCTGTGCTCGTTCGGAAGGAAGGAATGGAGCATCAACCGATCTTATATTCAAGAAAGACCATGAAGGATTCTCAGACAAGGTATCTGCCTATGAAAAAGTTTGCACTGGCCCTCGTTTCTGCTAAAACGAGCCTCTTGCCCTACTTCCAATGCCATAGGATTGTGGTCCTTACTGAGTTTCCTCTCAAAGTTGTGCTTCGGAAGATAGATTCATCAAGTATAATATTGAAGTTCTTTCAAGACCTGGCCAACTATGACATCCAGTTCGAACCCTGAACTTCAATCAAGGGGCAGGCACTTGCGGATTTCTTTGCCGAGTTAGCGCCTGGCCTACAGTATGTGATCAATGCCTTAGCTATCGCCGCAGAGGAAGCACGTCATGTCGACGCTGAAGTTCACACCGAATGGAGTAATCTACCACCCGAATCACTTCGCGCTCGGTTTACCTTGGGTAGTAAGTAGCCGAAGCGGGAATGGAAACTCTTTTTGGGAGATGCTTAGAGGATGACTGTTGATGGGGCTTCTAATGTTAATGGTGCTGGGGCTGGTGTTGTTCTTGTCTCGCCGAGTGGGACAGTCCACGAAAGTGCAGTTTCCATCGGCTACCCCGCGATGAATAACGAAGCTGAGTACGAGGCCCTCATTGCTGGTTTGAGGCTTGCCCTTTGGTTGAATGCCGACTCGATCCATGTCTTCTGTGACTCTCAGCTGATTGTGGGCCACCTTAACGACGATTACCAGGCCAAGGACGAACGAATGAATGCTTACGTGAGTCAAGTTCTCATCCTGCTCGAATGATTTGGCCGCGTGGAAGTGGAGTGGATCGCTTGGGGACATAACACTCATGTTGACGCCCTGTCAGGTCTCGCTTCGGTCTACTAGACCTCGGGCAGCCGCACTGTCATTTTTGACGAGGTAGAAACTCCAAGTTTTGAGCCCTCTATGCGCTCGGTACTCACCATCACACTCGGGCCGAGCCAGATGGATCCAATTGTTGCCTATCTCAAGAACCAGGTTCTTCCTCCGAACAAAAGAGAATCACACAAGGTCCGGTGCCGCGTTGCCAACTACTTCCTCGATCTGAATGATAACTTGTACAGACGAACGTTCACGGGGCCTAACTTGCGCGTTGTCCACGAAGATCAAGTAGCGAGCGTCTTGGACGAGCTCCACTCTGGCAGCTGTGGGGCACATTCGGAAGGGCGTTCCTTGGCTCAACGAGCCCTTATGCAGGGATATTGGTGGCTCAAGATGGTCAAGCAATCGGAAGACTATGTGAAGAGGTGTGTTCGATGTCAGAAGCATGCATCACTCATCCACCAGCCCACCTTCCCTCTAAAGATGATCACTAGTCTGTGGCCGTTCGCAGTCTGGGCTTTTGACATCGTTGGCAAAATGCCAAAGGCACTCGGAGGGTTTGAGTACATGCTCACTGCCACCGATTTGTTCACTAAGTGGGTGGAAGCATCTCCGCTGATCAAGACTACAGCCGTAGATGTAGAGCGCTTCATCTGGAAGAACATCATTTCTAGATTCGGTGTGCCTTACGCGATTCTTTCGGATAACGGCTCCCAGTTTGTGGCTTCCACAATCAAGACCTTCTACTGGAAGCACAATATCACGATCCACAATTCGTCGGTAGCTTATCCCCAAGGCAACGACCAGGCTGAAGCTTCCAACAAGACCATCACTCGGGGACTCAAGCGACAGTTGGATCGTAAGCTCGGCAAATGGGTTGAAGAACTTCCCCACGTCTTGTGGTCCTATCGCACTACCCCTCGGCGATCCACAGGCCGAACACCGTTCTCGATGGCTTACGGTATGGAAGTCGTCCTCCCTTTGTCCACCTTAATTCCGACAGCTCGGACGGAGGACTTTCATTCGATGGACAACGACGTTCTCGTAGGAACCGAGTTGGATTTTGCCGAAGAACTCAAGGATAATGCCCATCTTCGACACGCCGCGTACCAATAGGAACTGGCTAGGGGCTACAATTAGAACGTTCGGGCTCGTCCGCTCAACGTCGGGGATCTAGTCCTTCGGATGGTTACTGAGGCAGCCAAGTTAACCAAGCTTAAGGATCCTTGTGAAGGCCCTTACCGAGTGGTGCAGAAAATCGGACATGGAGTTTACAAGCTTACGGAGATGGATGGCACCCCAATCGCTAACCCTTGGAATGCCCAAAAACTTAGGAAGTTCATTGGGTAATCTCGGTGGCCTCCCGTTCTTGCTTGTTTTGTTTTTGTTTTTGCTTTTACTTTTGTTTGAATTGTAAGCCTTCAGGCATTTCTTTAACGGAAATTTATTTTTCTTTTTGACTTGTGCTTATTCATATTGGTGCTTGGTTTGCTGGGCATACTATCTTACCCGAATCATAGCCGTTGGGCGCAGACACTTTCACCCAATCGTCCGTCATTAGGGACATTGGTTCGCCTTCGGGCTCATGCACTTTCACCCAATCGTCCGTCGTTCGGGACATTGGTTCGCCTTCGAGCTCATGCACTTCTACCCCATGACTCCACACTCGGAATGTTTTGAACACCTTTGGGCTAGATATCTCTAACGCACGTTTGTCATTTGGCACCGATTCGGCCCGAACGATGGGCTCGACGAACTTTATCTCCTTCGTTTCCCCATTTTTCTGCCTTACTGAATTCCTGTTTTAGTTACTACAATCCACTAAGGCGGGGGGCTCCTAGATGGGTAAAGCCCGAACAAACAGACTTGTGAAATTTGAGATAACTTTTATAAACTAAGCAATACAGGCATATCAACAAACCGAGTGCACAGACTTGTGAAATTTCTCAAAAAAACATTCAGCAAATATTCATTAGGGCATGGCGGGTGGTGCATCGTTCAATGCCATCCCCAACACTAACCTACTGGAACTTCTACCGAAGTGTGGCAGTGGTGGATCGTTCAGTGCCACCCTCAAACCTGTATTAATTACATTTCACGGTATGGCAAAAGCCTAATGTTCAGCGCCGACCGGTCCAAATTTAAACGATTCAAAAGTTAAAGAACTTCCAAATAAAAGTCTCATTCTTCGGGGGACGAAGTGCTCGACGGGGTCAACTGGGGATCTTTCTCTGGCACTAGCTCGGTTGAGGCGTCAACAGCTTTGTTCACCTGCTCAGGGACACTAGGCTCGGCACTGGATAGGGGTGGGACCTCAATAAGCGTTCTCCCCTCATCTTTGGCTCCGGCACCCGAGTCATCAAGGCACTTGAAGTATCTGAGCCTAAAACTTTCCTCGTGCTGTTGAGCTCTGATCTTTCCTTGCGCCTCGAAAATTTTGTTGACAACGTCGTCTTCAGCTTTTGCGTATCCTTCGTCAAAGGCACTCTTCGTCTTTTCTTCGACCTCCCCCATAGCTTTCTTGTATCCTTCGTCGAATGCTTCTTTCAACTTCACCTCCATCTCTTTCTTTCCCTCAGCTCTCACATGTCAGCGGCGCTTTGGAGTTTGTTGACCAGCTCGTTCTGGATCGACAGTTGGCTCTGCAGGTTCCCTCGCTCCAATTCAGACTCTTCAAGGCTCTTCTTGATTTCCTCGACCTGGTTTTTGTGGTGTTCCACCGATTGCGCTTGCAGCTTCGTCCGCTTATCGAAGTCGCTCATATAGAGTTGTGCGCACATAATCGACTGGGTGGCCTACATTTTTGGGAAAATTAGAAGGAATCGTCACCGAATCAACTAACGAAAAAAGCGAAACAACATTGAGGAGATATCGTTTTTATTATCAAAAGTAAGCTTACCCGTCATGAGTAACAGTAGAAGTCATCCATTGCCGACTTCAGCGTTTTTGGGCGATTGATATCGTTCGGAAGGGCGTATCCCACAGCCAGAGTTTTGCCGAGGACTTATCGAGCCGAAGGCTGTAGGACGTTAAGACTTGCTTCTTATAAGGAGTGATGAAGCTTAGCTGCCAAATTGCAGTCGAGGACCCGTTTCCTTTTACCTTCTCTATCTCCTTCTCTTTCTCTCTCTTATTTTGCCCTTTCCTCTGACTCAGGAGTTGTTTTGGCCCTCTTACTGGGCGGAGCGTCTGTCGGGAGAGAGGAAGTGGTGGATGCAGGGTTGGTGACCGACCTTTAAAGGGGAGGAGAAGGTGGCGGAGGTGGGGGAAGGGTCTTAGAGCTCGGCGGTAGAGGCTTGGAAATCGAAGCAGATCCCGATGCTCCAACCTTGGCTTTTGCAGCCAGCTCCCGTTCCTTCTTCTCCATCTTTTCCCTGAGCATGGCATTTATGTCCCATGGAGGCATCGTTCTGGCAAATGTGGAGGACCCTTCTATTGGCTCTCTGATCAATCCTCGGAAGGGTCTTGCCATGCTTGGAAGCAAGTCTTCGAGAAATTCGCCACATAGAGATTGGGGAATTGGTGAGCTTGGTGCCTCTGGGAAAGTTCACTTTTTTGGTCCTTCTTCTTCTTCGGTGGGTTGGGCCGTCCTCTTTCGGAAAAAACCTTTGTACGTCGGAATGTAGTCCAGAAAGGATGGAGCATCCCTCTCAGCCACGGGAATTGATGACAGAACTTTAGCGAGGCTCAAACCCGAGTCATTCGCTCTCTTCAACAATAGCTTGCTTATCTTTGAAGTATCTATCGGACAAGAAAAGAAACGAACAGAAGTAAGAATTACGTTTGGACGAGACATTAATAAACGAAGCAAGCAATCGAAGACAAACTTTATTCTCTTACTTGGTTTGCCCCTATGTGTCGGCACCTCGAATCTCCCATATTCATTTAGGGGATACTGGTAGTTAGCTCGAACCACAACGTAATCTGAGGCCCATTTCTCGGAATCGTACATTCCCTCGAGCACAAGTTTCTCTTTCTTCCTCTGGACACAAGTATAATATCGAGCGAATCTGGTGTTCTGAGACAGCATATAATTTTGAAACAAGTGAAAGGCTTCTAAGCGGGTGTTCTGAGACAGCATATAATTTTTGAACAAGTGAAAGGCTTCTAAGCGGAACATTTTAACCTCGGCTAACTTAATGATAGAATGGATGAGCCGGTAGGAGTTCACGCTAAGTTGGTAGGGGGGTAAGTTTGAATCAAAGGACTCTATGCATCGGGAACCGAAGCCCACCCTCGGTTATGGCCATCAACGGAACGGTAATGTGCTCGTTGCTAAAGGTGATTCGGTTGCCTTTTAGGGAGAGACAAAAATGTCGTCAGGGATCTCGTAAGCCTTGCGGAAAAGCTTTAGGCTTTTTGAGCTCTTGAAGCTTTGATAGTAGGGGCAGGGCTCTTTTCTCGAATGGTCCGGAATCTCATTGGGATAATTTTCTTCCTTTTCTTCTTTTGAAGCAGAGCGGCAGACTTGGCACCGGCCATGTCCCTTCATACACTCGGCTTGATGATGCAGCAGGCATTTCCTCGTCGACCGTTTCTATCTCGGTCGTCTCCATTTTGGCCGTCTCGTCCCCGTCCTCATCATTCGTCCCGTCGTCGTCCTCTCCGTCCTCCCATCAATCGGTTCTTCGTTCGTCTTTTCAGGAGGATCATCGTCTATGTTTATGATGTTCAGATCGGGTCCGATCGAACGAAGGGAGATGGCCAAGGCAGGAAAGTCAATGCCCTCGACCCCTTCAATAATGTCAAACTGAGGGATCTCCTTTCCCCTAGTTCGATAGTGCCGAGCGAAATATTTAATGGTGTCGAAAACCTCCGGTTCTGACCCTCCGGAGGTCAAAAAAGTTCCTTGTTCAGAATGAACGGAAGCTGCTCTCATCGAAGAAGACGAAGATGATGTCATGTCTAAAACAAAAGTGCAAGGGATAGGACCGTTAGCTAATTGCAAGGTCAAAAGCCCTAAAGTGCCTAAATTCGATGCCTCTATCGTTATCATTCCCGAGCAGTTACAAATGGCGGTTTGCCACCCTAGGCAATCGAACGCAAAATATTGCAGTGTGTGGGTTGCCTATCCTTATTACCTTTCCATCGGTAATCTAAGTTGTCTTATCGTTCGGCGAGTGTGTCAAAACTGATTCTATTCTCGAAGCTCGAAAGAACATCAATTGAAGATGTTCATTGGCTCGGATAAACACATGAACGTCTTCACTGTTCAACAACAATGTTCACTGTTCAAACCAGTTGAAATGGTGACTAAAAATCCCATTCTTTGGGCCAAAACTAGCATGAAAACAACCAAAGTGCAGAAAAAAACGATGGAGAATTGATAAATACCTGCAAATCAAGAGGAAACTAAGGAAGAAATGCAGCTAGGGCTATGATTCTTCAAGGTTTTTGAACGGTTTTTTCAGAAGATGCGGAGGGCGATCGAGAGCGGAGAGAGAAAAAGTGATTTCTCTCTCCTCTCATCCCCCTTTTATACCAAGGGCGGGATACGTAACAGCCTTGAAGATCTGGCCGTTGAAGCGGGAGAATTGAGAACCGTTGGATGTTCAGCACGTGGCACGTTATGGGACATGCCGTACTGCAAACCAATATTCGTTTGACACGTGGAGAATTTGAAATGGCGGTTGCAGGTGCAATAATGACGGGGTGTACCACGGCAAGGGGGAGGCTCGAATTTTGAAGACCTTCGGATGGACCGTGTAGCATCGACGAATTAGATCGTCTTATGTTCGGCCACTTTTTCAACTCCTCCTTCGGATTTGAACGTGTGAAGAAGGAGTTGAGGGGCTACTGTAGTGGGCCGAAATATTCGAAGGTTCAAAGGGTGCAAAGGTCCCACGAGATGAACCCATTGTTCAGATGTCTCAGTTCATCTGTAAGTCGGGTTAAGCCCTGACAGCATTCTCTGCAGGGTTACTGAATGTCAGACGTGCCTCAGCCGCCTAACACACGTCCGAACGCTTGTTTCGCTAGTCACTCAGAAAGACATTCTATCCCTCGGTGGATTAAAGCGGCGCCTGAAGGGGTTTGACGCTCGATGGAGACTTTCTTCGTTCGGGAGCGTTCCTAACATTCGGGGTGTGGGTCGACGTGTCCTCTCGGAGACAGTACATGGCTATGGTTGTTGTGGAACATTCTAGAAGCTTCCATTGATAGGCAGGGGGACATCTCTAATAACCGAAGTGACATCCCTATCTGAAGTGACCTACCTGACATTGACTAATTCGGCTCTACAATCCCTGAGAGGCGGCGCTCATTTAATGACTTTGACACATGACGTCATCCAAGCGCCACAACACACATGAGGAGCACCACCGACTTGCCCAACACTCAGAACCTTGCCTATAAATACAAGAGTACCCCTTCTAGAGCAAGGATCAGAAAAAAGTTCACTACAACTCTCTTCTCTCTCCTAACATACTTTTCTGACTAAGCTTCTAATTCCTCCTTCACTTACTGACTTGTTTGTCGGAGCTTCTTTCGGAGGAACATCCCCTCCGGTTTGCAGGTACACGAGACACCACGTCGTCCCGCCGCGGTTCAACAACAAGAAGAAAGGGTCAAGAAGGTCCAAGGTTGATTCAGCCCCCCACACAAGCAATGAACAATACTATCATTTATACCTAATTGAAGTGATTTCGAGTGTAGAGTTTGATTCTGTATGCGAGTGTGTAACGCCCCCATTTTCGGGTTCGTTAAATAAACATTTTATTGAATAATCTAGGTCGAGTCTAGCTCACTTATTAC
>JAOTQK010000004.1:8635617-8659210 GCA_025642025.1 Rhododendron ferrugineum
AAGTGTCCTGCACTTTATTAAAATACAAACCAAATAAAAGAAATAAAAACTAGTTATATTATTAATACGAAATAATATAATAAGAAGCATTCTCATAATCGCCACCTTTCGGTCGATCATCGACAGGCGGTGAAATATGGTACAAACAGGGGCCCAGCTAACTCATGAAACACTCCGCCTAGGGAGTACGGTCACATCTTTTAGCAATTTATCATTCAGACGGCTATTACTCAAATCCAAATATCTAATTTGGTAATTCCTTTCCAGATTCATGACGAAATCACATTGAATTTGTCACAAAGATTCATCTTTCAGTGTAATTTCTGAAAGCGCAGGACATTCCTTTGCAAGGACATTCATGTCTTCTATTCTGCTGTCAAGATGGTGCTTTTCTGCTGTTTTTCTGTTGTGGCAGTTATCCTTCGGCTGCTGCTATTTTGCTGCTGTTCTGTTATGGCTGTTGTTCTCGTGTGCAGTCCACCAAGATGATTGTTTGTTTGTTGTTTTCCTGTTGTGGCTGACTGTATCCTTCAGCTGCTGCTGACTGCTTTTCTGTTACTGTTTGGCTGCTGCTGCTACTGCTGTCTGGCTCCTGTTTTGCTGCCAGCAGAAATGGTGCATGTTCTAGCTGCAAAATTCTACCAGTGTAGTCTGCTTTTCATGTGGTCTAATCTGGCATCCCGGATCATATCATTTAGCCATGAGGTTTACAAAGTGTGGTTCATTGAGGTGCAGGGGTTTTTCTCATATCATTAGCTCAGTGTGTAATCTTTTGTAACCTGTTTTCTTATCCTCTTGTGGGCTACCCGCTCGGAAGGCTTTTCGAATGGCCCGAAAAAGAAGTATTTTTTGAAAAATTAAAGAGTCGTCACCCGGATTTGAGGTTTGTCACCCGAGAAACCGTTTTGATTGAAAACCAAAGATTCATTAAGGGTTCGGAAGCCATGTTACGAGGGGGGAAGAGTTTTACGGCACCCCCTTCGCCCGACACGAGGTCGGTCTCTACTCAATATTTGTGGGATTTTTATTAAAAAAAAATTGTTTCAAGAAAACACTTAGCAGGTATCCGCACATATATCAAATAAGAGTGTATGTCGGTGCATCTGTACAGTATGTATCAATGAAACAATGGCAGAAAATGAACTTTTTCTATTGGAACCACTCTTGAGCGCTCAGGAGTGGTCCTGAGCGCTCAGGAGTACTCCTTTGCCCCTGCAAAACAGAACTTAATACCTTCGACAATAAACAGAATATTCAAACACATGCATAAGGATTAAAGCAGCATCTATACAAGTTTGCTCAATGACAGACTCAAACAGACAAGAACAGGTCTTGAATATCCAAGTATCACTTCCTCGCAAACAAAAAATAAATTTAACTGGGCTCTGGAGGGACCAGTGCACACCCAGTGCCTACAAAGTTACAAGAAATATTGAAACATTTAAAGACAAAACAGGATTTTGGTGACAGCAGCACTCCTGAGCGCTCAAGAATGGTCCCGAGCGCTCGGAAGTGAACACAGTGCCCAGAAAAAGTTTTGTTTTCTTGCTCCTCTTGCTTTTGTTGCTAAACTAAGATCAAATGAGCTCACAACCAGTATGAGGAACTGGTATGGGCCCTTGATCCCCCTCAGAAGTTTGAAAACAATAGATTATGAAGGTGTTTATACCTTTTCAAGCTTAGACTTTGCTCCTTGGATTGAATTGAAGGCTTGAAAATAGATGGAAAAACAGTAGGAAACAGAGCCTTAGATGTATCTAAGACTGAAAATATGTTTATAATTTTCTTGAATTTTTCTTAGAAAAATGCTTGAGAAAATGATGGACTTTTTAAAAAATGTTTGAGAAAGAAGTGATTTGCAAACAAGGGGGGAGTTAGATAGAGAATTTTGTGGTCCCTTTAAAAGATAGAACATGGGGGTATATATAGGCAAGCCAGAATTAGGATTTTAGTTTGAAAATCAAATCAAAAATGAAAAGAAATCATTTTGGGGGGAGAAATGGGATGATGAGATTCCTGCTGGCTCAGGCAGGCCTCTGGCACATGCAGGTTTGAACTGCAGGTTGAAAACCTGAAAAAACCATGGTCAAAGGTCAAGCTCAACATGCATTGGCCTATCAGAGTTCCCGAGCGCTCAGGAGTAACTGCCAAACTTCGACGGGGCGCCACAGTCACTCTCGAACTCGGTTCTTGGTGTTTTTCGAAGCGTTGGAAAGCTAGTTGAGTCCTCTTTCTAATCCAATTAGTTTCATTCAAATATATTTTATACGCTGAAATGTGTGCCTATTTTATTCTCAGGGTGTTGGGAAAAAAATGCGTGTTAGTTTAGAAGAAAACCAAGAAGTATCGTTCAAGCTTGTCCAAGGCATGCTTTAATTCAATTTCATCATCGGGGAGCCTCGAGAGCACAAATTAAGAATAATTAGGTCCAAATTGAGGTGTCTACACCTCTTTTAGATGGTTGGGAAACAGGTCCTTTATTTTTCCCTAGTCCTATGTAGCCGCTTGGCGTAGGCTTCCTCTATTCTATTTTTATTTTCCCTTTTCTTTTTGTTGTTCCTCCTGGGGTATGTCTCTTATAGCCTGTATATTCGGTTAGCCTCTTTTTTATTTCAAATTGATTTACCCCAAATAAAAAAGGACTGAGAAAATGGTTTCGGTTAAGAAGGAAACACCGCGAAGCTTTATGGATACAATATGGGGAAGGCATCGGCATAAATCTCTCATAGCATTGTCATTGAAAGAAAATCCACCTTCAAACTTAAAGTGCTTCAAAGTAGGACACTCACGCAACAAAGTTGTAACTCCACGAATCTCGAAACCACGGTGACCGCTTAGCTTACTAGCTTGAGCTTCTCCAGTGGGATGCCAGCTTTTACAATTGTTGAACAAACAAGTCGTGCTTGATCATCATATCCCCATATGTCAAGTTCCCTTAAACCTGTTGCATATATCTTCAGATCATCATCAGAAGTGAAGCCTGGTCGGCAGAAGCAGGGAGGGAAATGATGTTGACAGACATTAATAGTTTTGACTCTTCCCATACCTACGAAATTACTATAATATCCTTACACAATAATTGCAATAGCAAGGGAAACCCACCTATCTTGTGCTAGGGTATTTTGGTAATTTTGTCATATGGAGGGGCCTACGTACGATGCTCTGCCAGGATTTTCAGTGTTGCTTTTTGAGGGTGGCTTTTTTAGCCGAAGGAGTGTGGCTTTTTTAGCCGATTTTGGCGGGAAAGCCTGCTTAATCTTTTGTCCGAACAAGGTATAAGAGAAGTTAAGTTTGTGCTATGGCAAAGAACCCAATCGATACCTCGTCTAGTTACATCACAACAATTGATTATATCTTATAATTTATTATATTTTAGGTGATTTTAAAAATATTGTATTATAGAACTAATTGAGATCTATCAAATAAGATCCATATTCGATATGAAATTCATTACGAATTTAAAGATATAACAAATTTTTTAGCCGGTTAGAATAGAACGATGAACAATTAAATTGGAACGGAAGGAGTAACATTTAGTAATAAAGAATGTTTGAGTATGAGAAAGGAGGTTTGAAAAAAAAAATCTACTAACTTTTTATGTTTAATTTTTTAGTGATTATATGAGGTTTGTGGTGCACTACTACGACTAGAGGTTAACAGTGATACCTGAGGCCCTGTTTGATAACCCTCTGAAGCCTTGGGATTGGACTACCAATCCCAATGGACTCCTAAACCCTTGTTTGGTAACCCAAATAGATCCGGACTAATAATCCTTTGGGATGAGTAGTGTGGCCTTTAGGGGGTATTCATAATACCCCATGGGACTTGGTATTGGTAATCCAATCCCAAGTAGGTTGATGCCAAAATACAAAGTTGCCCTTGGACTAGTAATGAAAGCTACTTTGCATAAGGGCAAAAATGGAAATATATACTATCAATCCAATCCTATCCCATGGAAACAAATATGGTATTAATAATCTCATCATCTAATCTCATCCCAAACAAACATACTTATTATCAATCCCTTCTCATTACTAATCTCTTCTCATTACCAATCTCAATCCTAATCTCATCTCTTTACGAATCCCACCCATCTATCATTGTTATCAAATGAGGCCTGAATCTATTTATCTATCTATACTATTCATATAAGCAAATGTAATTTTTAAAATTAAAATCAAGCTCTCTAACTCCTTAATTCTCTTTCCTATGTGGTATTCTTCAAATAAAATTTATTTCTCTTTTTTTCTACACTTTACAAAACACCATTGGGAGATTTACTCTTCAATTCATTATTTGTATTTTGAAACTCATTAATCCACTCAAATATTTTCAAAAGCATCTAGTCCAGACAAAAATACCCTTACATAAAATACAAATTACTTTACCCCTCCTGCCACATCATCATCGGAAAAGTTGACGGCGCCGAAAAATGACCGGAAAACGCTCATATAGGGATTGAACTCGAATACCGGAAAACGCTAATATCGGAAAATTGCTTTTAAAGAATTTATACTATTCATTCCAAATTCCCAATCCATCAACAAAGATATTAGCTTCCTCTATACAGGTACACAGGAATTGAACTCATAGCACTTATTAAGAGCAACTACACAACCATTTGCCCACCAAATTGATCTGCCAGAACTTTTTTTTGGATGTTATGCTATGCTTAATCTCATAAATTTGCTTATAGATCCGAACATTTCTCGGAACCAATTGATGCATGTAAATCATGTAGGAGCATTACTTTAACCCATTAAATATCAATATCAAAATCCGTTCGTGTAAATCAGTGCACTCAGATTTCGTGTAAATAGATAGCAATCTCAAGTTTCTAATGAGAAGTTTAGATTCTGAAACCATGAACTAATAGAAAAGACAATAAGCATCCAAGAAAGAAAAGATTGTAAAGACACCGATATACTGTAAATTAACCATATCCTTTTGTTTCATTAGTCAGAAAAATCAACGAACTACTTATTTGATTTATGTATTCGTACTCGTTATATTTTCTCTTTACTCGAGGAATCTAGGATCCAAAGAAAATGAATTGAAAGAAGATAATTTTTTTGATGTGAATACTGAAAACCCCAATGTGGGAAACTGGTTCACACGTTTCTGTTCTAATATCCAAGCAAACAATTGAAAGCTGCAATGGTAGTTTGAATTTATTCAATGCATTCAACTTATTAATACAACTGTTGTTCATCAGAGTTACTGAACCATAAAAGCATAGAGTACAACAGTGAACATCTCTTCCATATATCTTCAGTGTTCACATAGGGGACAAGGAAATTCCAGTTACATGATTATGGCTCGCCAGACTGAGAAACATTCTTCAGAATAACGGTCAAGATTCTCGGTTGCAAAAATCTGTCCCACGTTCCCAATGCAACCCCAGTATTACGATGTGCTTGTAATATGGAGAAACTATCATTCTGTTGGACGTACATATGAGAACATGGACACGGATTATCTTAAGAGAAGATCACGTTCGTGAGATATACAAAACACGTCCAATTAAGCGCTACTGCCAGTGGCTTTTGGCAAAGAAGTGAAGTTCAACCTGGAGAGGAATGTTAAACAAAAGGATGTCATCACTGACAAAAATTTGCAATAAGAGCTAACCTTCTACAATCCTATTCAATAAAAAACTAAATTGACAGATAAATCACCTGATACTTGGCTTCCTAGGGGCCACAGATGCCGACGTGGATGCTACATTGGAGACCAGTCCAGTCAGCTCGATAGGCTTTTTCCAAATACAGAAAGAGAGATCAGTCAGACATGATCAACCTCACTATATTCATATAACATACTGTAGCTACAAAGGATAATCCCCGTTACATTTTATCAAGTAAACATCTCTCTGTGTCTAATCTAGGCTCTACTACAAACTGAAAATCATGATGTTGTCATGCTTCCAAAAAAATGGACAGCATGTATTGGTAATTGAACCATCAAAACGACAGAAAACAAACGCCTAATTAACCCTAACGACTGAAACTAACTCAAAATAACCCAAACTCTCACATCTGTATTGAAGGAGTTCAATTGGTCAATTGTGAGGGAGAAGTTAATGTTTTTGTATGTAATATACAACCCAAAATGACATGGCTTTTTCCTATACCCTGGGATTCCAGAATAATGAGTTGTCTGCAAAATGATCACACACAATTGAACAGAAGCCCTCATTGAGGGACATACAGGCACATATCAAAATCAGCAAATCAAAAAGAAAGACAAAAAACAAGCCACTGTCAAACGGTGCACATGCTAAGATAAAAAGAGTTGGCAGTAAAGACCTCAAGCTCATCCAAGCTCCCATTCTGCAACCACTTGGAAGAAGAACTGGCCCCTTTCCCTTCTGCTGCGACTTCTTGTTTGGCTGTCGGACCAACTTTCATGGTCCCAATAAAACCCTGAACTTTACTAGTCATTCCAAGATCATTTTCAAACTCATCGAGTTCTTTCAAAGGACTTCCATGGCCAACAAATGGTTCATGAGTAATCTCCCTGACAATATTCTCTTTTCCTGGTTCTGGTGAACCACTTGGAGAACCTGATGGCACAACAGGTGGGCTAAATCTTACTGATTCTTCACCTTCATGACCATAGCATGAAGTATTGTCAGGAAATCTCGCATCATTCGAGATACCCTTCACATCAGCATCAAATCGTTCTTTTGCACTTTTTTCGGCATGCAAACCCGAATCAGTACAACTACTCGCTATTTCTTTTGAGTTCGTTCCTGAAGCAACTTCTTCCTGCTTTCTCTTCTTCCCAGAGCCACCTTTTGTTTTTGCAACTGAAAGCATTTCTCCAGCAGGTTTCGTAGCAGGGGGAGGCCGAATTCCTCCAGGAAACACAAAGACAGGAATGTTCTTGCGTCTTACATGACATACATGGATCCACATTCCAGGACACCAGGAGTGGTACATGCAAACAGAGTGCTTAAATTCCTCCACAGTCAACCTTATGTCAAACTGCTCACCTTCCTGGGCATTGGTGCCTTCCTTCCGACGTAAACCCATGAAGTAATAATAATGGAGTGGTCGGGATTTCTCTGAAAATTCACCAGGGTGTGGGTGGCACTGAAGCGTGCTATTTGTGTCCCTCTCAATCTACATCAATTTGAATGCTAACAATGAGAACAGAGCTGCTAGATAATAGTAGTGGTAATAGTCAAATTATGAAGGGAAAGACAGATGTCACCTTCAAAGTAAGCTGGCGAAGCCGGGACTCAATCCAGCCCTTCCATTTCCTCAAGTCATCATCATTCTCAGCAGCTATATCTATCTGCAAATAATTTTTGTATGCTTCAAAAAACGGGAAAGGCTCAAAGAGTGTCATCCAGCCAGCATTATTTGTCTCCAATGCCTGCAAGTACTCATAGAATTGTAAGAACAATTTTTCGCAGACCAAATAAGAGAGAGAGAGAGAGAGAGAGAGAGAGAGAGAACAGTTATAGGCCCAAATCATAAGAGGACAGAAATAGTTTCATAATGCTCAGAATGAAATCAAACCAAAATTACATCGACAATCATAGAAGCAAAAGGAAATTACAAAAGACCAGCTCTAACATACAAGGACTCAACTTGAAGGCCTTTGAAAATGCTGTCCAATGAATTTTTTTCTCCAAATGGTCAAAATAAGATATCACCCAGTGCACCATTAGTCATGCATCAGGCACCCTTTGTGATTAATATCCATCAGCCCATTACGCTCCCATACCACCAAAGGCATAGCTAAAACAGCACTATTATTTTTGTAATACAAAGTGTTTTTAATCAAAATTATCAAGTACTCAAAGACAACATAAAACATCAATTTAAAAAGTACCTCACAAATCTCATTGCCTCTCCGAAACTCTTCCATCATTACACGCAAGGTACTCGTGGAAACATTATAACTAGAGTTCATGCACGGATACGCAGGAGTAATGATCGGCATCAAATGTTGTCTATCCCTGTAATTTCTTCGTGGATCCCAAACAGGAAGCCCCAAAGAACCTTCCTGGATAGGACATAACATGACAGGGTTTGACCACCGCCACAGGTTATAGACCCTGAAGAACCTTGAGACCAACACACTAGGTAGTGCATTTGGATAAAGCTGGCATATACGAGCAACAAGTAATGCCCAATTGATGCCGCCAAGAAACCCTGTAACCTGGTTGTGACAGGCAATCATGCAACAAACAGTCAGAGAAACGAGAGAGCAAAAAGGCGTAACAGATAAATATTAAGCCAGAAAATATTTTCTCACATTTGAATAAACCCCACGTCGTTTTGCCCACAATCTCATGCATCTTAGCGCAGTACGAAAGTTCTGAACAAGTCAAAAAGTTTACACAATCAACAACATTTAACAGCCGAGTGCACAGATAATCAATCAATCACAACCTGAATATTTGGCACCAAACGTAAAATCTGGTCAGTGACTCTGCATCCATTGAGACTACGAACTGTCTGCTCATCTACATTCTGTAGTACTGAATCTTGAGAAATATCCAAGTCCTGCAACAAATGAACGTGATTGGAGAGGACTCTTACACCATTGAAAGTTTGTCAACAAACAGATTTCACTAGCCATAACAACTATACCGAAGTCTAGTACCCTAAAAACAAAACTAATATAGCCTTGACTTCAAATAATGATTGACGACAGCCAAACTTTGCAGTGATAAAAAAAAAATCGAGGAAGGATAGATAAGTATCGGCATAAAACAAACCAAACCAACCTAAAATTTGTGCCCTAATAAATTGGGTGTCGGCTGCACAAATCCTTTTTCTCCATTATCTCTATCAAGAGCCATATAATATATTAAACTTTCTAAATTGAAATCCTTGTATGCAACTGCATCCCAGGTTAATTAAGGCTTTTGTCCCTAGCATTGCATCTACTGGTCTGTGTTACATGGGACCAAACCACCTTTGCCTATATTCTCTCAACTTATCTTCAATTAGTGCCACTGCCACCCCCTACCAATTCCCAAATGTCTTCATTTATCATCCTATCTCTTCTAGTCTTACCACAAATCCACCTTTGCATCCTCACTTGAACAACACTCATCTTATGCATGTTTCTGCCCCATATAATAATGCTGGCCTTATAGCTGTTCGATAAAACTTTCCTTTTAGTTTTGCAGGTTTTTTCCAGTCGCAAAATACGCCAGAAGCACCCCTCCACTTAACCTACTTTTATTATGTGGGTTACGTAAGTCAGAATCTCTCCATCCTTATGAATAATCGAACCTAGATAATGAAAACGTTCACTTTAGGTATCCCATATTCCCGTGATTTTGAATCTATACTTCCTTATTACAAGTCATTAGCAATAGGTTCCAAGTCTCTAGTTCTAATTAACTAATGAAACACATTTTTCCACCCGCTATAGAAACTCCAACGATTTATAGCACTACAAGCTCTGAAGCGGATAGAACCAATAAGTCTGATAAGGATTTTCCCCTTCACAGAACATCTTTGGGTTTTTCTATGAAACCTATCCTATACGGTACAAGAAATAAAGAATGGAAAAGCTGAATCAAAGATTTATGAGCCCAAATCTTTAACATCTATTTATCCTCAAATCATTGAAATGTTCAACGCAAAGCATTTTCACTTCAGAACAAATATATCTATGTACACCATAATTCAGAAAAAGTTAGTGTAAACCAGTAGTTCTTTACTTTTATCAGCTAACTAGCATGTACATTAGCAAATATATGGAAGCAGTTTCAACTGAATCAAGATCAATAAGCTGAACAATGACCAGTAAGCTGTTTCCCCTAAATATTAGGAATCAAATCTTTGGAAAGTGCGAATGGTTTCTAGTTGGCAACCGATAGGAACAATATACAGTCCAGCTGTCCCATGCCGAGGTAAGCTGTTTCCCTAAATATTAGGAATCAAATCTTTGGAAAGTTGATACATTCTTGATAGAGGGGGAAAAAACTTACTTCAGGAACAGCCCAAAGGGCTACATTTGCATAAAGAAGATCTATAGACACCCCACTGAATTTGAATTTTAATACAGGAACGTGAGCATCAGGGACAGGATGTAATTCTTCAATTTCAGTCATATCTGCCAGCATTCTGTATAGCTCACCAAAAAAATCTTCCTGCATTGTGTTATAAAAGAGACATTAGACTCATCAATCTCCAGTAAGGAAAACTGAATACAAGTACAAATTTAGGCTAAGGGAGGCCAAAGTTCTCATCATACATCTCGATTGGCATGTCTAGGTCCGACACATAGTGTATCTATATCTGCACCAGGGCCATGTACCTATTCGAAAAGCATAAACCAAAGAAACTCAACTCAGAAGATAATAAAGTATCTAAAGGTTACTCTATCAGAAGTTATTCTTGTTGTGCTTCTACTCTAATATCACAATAACAACATGATGATGTTGCTTATAAAAAATATAATTGAAGTGCTTCGTTCTGAGGGTATCCCTAACTATTTTGGGTTTCCAGTTCATTGATGCCAGTTCAACATCGGTATTTCATGCATGGTTTCACTGTTCTCTGAGCTCACAGAAGTAACTGTAGGTGATTACAGTCCAAGATACAGCCTTGAACATTAGATCAGCTGAACATGAAGGATGTAGCCCTCATGCAAGTTCCTTCCAGATGGAAACGAGCCTTTCCCTCGTTTTCAAAATAAAGCGTTGCATATTTAGTTCTAGTACAACATACTTAGCAATTCAACATATCAGCTGAAAGAATCAAAGATTCAAAATTGATCAGGCAAGGGCACCCAATTTGCAGACGCGAGAGAGAAAGAGAGAGGATTCATACCCCCAACCGATAGGAACCAAAGGTGAATATCTTCGCATTAGCTTCTTGGACAAGCTGCTCATTAAACCCTTTAGCACGGGTAATATTCTTTACCCATGTCTTCACAATCTGTTTTCATAATGCAAATTGTATTGGAAATTAGGAATTATAACAAAACTTATCAAATTCAGGAGAAAAAACTAAGAAGAATTTGACCTGGTCCAATCTTCCCAACACTTCCTCCCTTCTGATAGCTTCTTCCTGACTTTCATACAAACCCGCATCGGCTAGAAACTGGTTCCACAACCCAACAACAAATATTAAGCCTCAAATATATGTGACTCTTACACATGAGTCTATTATTATGTCCAGCTACTTTCATGGAACTCGTGAATCCAGCTCTGTTACTCATGTTCTTCCAAAACAAGATGTTTTGTCCCCTAATATTAAACTAAGGATAGTTTTCACAGTACCCTAAAACTTTGTATTCAAAACCTAATTCCTTCTATTTTCCCTTGTCAGCAAGCAACCAAATATACAAAATTGAAACAAATAGATTCCATTGCAGAAGCATAAAAAAACCAACCTTTTCCAACTCGCGAGTCTTGATCGTGTCAAACTGGGTAGGCCCGCCCGTAAATATTGGATCCGACAATCCAAGCCGCAGTGCAGTGGCAGAGTTGATTGAACCATTGCTACTCATAATTTCTTTCTCTTTCTCCTTCTCTTTTTCTTTTGTTTTTTTACTTTTTTATGATTCTATGTATGGATTTTTTTTCACTGCTCAAAACGCAAACAAAATTATATTGCAATTCTTCTTCTTTTCTGTTTCAAATCAAAAGCAACAAGCCTACCATTAAAGCAGCCATAATAACCATGAACAAGAAGAATAATAACAATAATAATAAATACTCAGTGTTCTTCAATCATTCAGAAAGGCCACGAGGCTACAATGAATACAAGCAAAACCCTAATTGCATAATAGTAATCGTATAATATTGCTACAACTCCCACGAAACAGTTATTTTTCTCTCTAGATAGAAAAAGGCAATCCCTAATAAAATACACGAGATAAGAACAAGGATCGAAACCCTAGACTGCAGAGATATCAACGGAGTCCGATCACGATGCGTGGATTCTGAAGACGTCCTTGATAGGGTTTTCGCCGACGAACTATCGAACCGGTCGGACTTATCTCGCGCCAGTTGTATATTCGGGGAGAGGGAGAGGGAGACGGAGAGCAGAGGGAGAGGGCCGAGAGGGGTATTTTGGATTACAGAAATACGGATGGAGGAGGAAAGGTAAAAATTACGGTGGGGTTCGGAAATCCTGTAAGTGGAGCCGTTCCGGTTTCCTTCTTTTTTTTTTTAAGTTCTTTTACTTTAATTTTTAAACTCAAATATAATGAAAATAAAAATTAATAAAGGGGAGTTAAAAATTCATCCTTATTACTCTTTTCATTTATGAATTTATCATGTTCTTTTCAGCAATTTATAATTTCATCATTCTCATACTTTTAATACAGCTTTTTGTTCTTTGAGTGTTGTTAATTGTATATATAAGCATACGGCACTACGCATGCCGGTTGGAATTGCGTCGATGTGTGTGAACGTGTGTGCATGTGCATAATGGATGCCACATAGGACAAATGTGCCACGTAGAACAAACAAACTTCTGTTTTATTAGATAGATGTATATATTTTAAAACATATATATACAGGCCTGATTTTAAACCATATATGCTATACAAGCTTTTCGATTTCATGGTAAATTATTTGTAGTATTTACCATGAAATATATATGTATGTTCCTATCATTTCATGGTTAATTATTGAAACCATTTATCATGAAACTATTTCATGGTTAATTATTTGGACCGTTTACCATGAAACTACTCCGGCGAAATCTATTAGGCAGCTGCGCAGACCAATTCATATAAGAATAGTTTGGGATGTACAAACACTTATGTTTGCATCTCAAAATTCTTGTCTATATAGGACATGAATTTTAGGATGTAAACATAAGTATTTTACATCCCAAAATTCTTGTCTATATAAGCAAAGAATTTTATGATGTAAACATAAGTATTTAGGATGTAAACATAAGTTATTTACATCCCAAAATTCTTGTCTACATAGGTCAAGAATTTTAGAATGTAAACATAAGTATTTTCCATCACAAAATTCTTGTCTATATAGGCCAAGAATTTTAGAATGTAAACATAAGTATTTAGGATGTAAACATGAGTATTTGTACATCGTAAACTATCCTTATATGAATTCGTCCGCGCAGCGATATAACAGATTCGCCGGACTAGTTTCATTGTAAACGGTCCAAATAAATAACCATGAAATAGTTTCATGATAAATAGTCCAAACAATTAACCATGAAATGATAAAAATATACAAACATATTTTACGGTAAATGCTACAAATAATTTACCATGAAATCGGAGAGCTTGTATCTCATTTAATTGCAAAGATTAATATTCATATCAATCCTTTTAATTTAGAAAACCATAAATGTATATATCTATATAGATATCATAATAAAGGGGTAATGTGGGTAATTCACGCATTGAAAGGATGAAAACATAAGCATGCAAAGTGGGCGGGATGAATTCTTACATGGCATGGATAAAGAGGATGATTATTTAAATTTTCCAATTATAAAATACTCTGAGAGTACCGTCACGTGGTAATCCCTATCACTTTATAATCACACATTGCTTTGGAGTTTACTACTAAGTCAAGTGTATGAACTCCACAAGAATATATGGTTGTAAAGTAGTCCGAAATACTACATGGCGGTAGTTTCAGACTATTGAATAATTACTCCTCCAAAATATATAATAATATACTTATATTAAAGGGATATTTTGTATTTTATTTTAATTTTTTTATATTTTATGAGAGGATGGAGACTTAAAATCAAATTTGGAGGCCAGAAGATAATTGGTAAATGATATTGGCACTCCAAAATTTGATTGATGCAGGTACGTCAAAATCAATGCAATTCCAAAGCCACTTTCCTTTTTTTTTTTGGAGTATCTCCATCAATTTTTAGAGTGCTAATATCATTTTCCAGATAATTCTACTCCCACAGTCCCAAATTCTTGCTCCTTTTTTTTTTGGAAGTCTCAAAAGATTGGCTATATCTTTTAATTTATAATTTTTTTATATCAAATATGAATTTTGTTTAATAGATCTCAATAAACTATTTTGCACAAAAATTTTAAAATCACCTAAAAGATTATAAATTATAAGATATAATCAATTGAAAAATGACACGCACTCCAAAAAAGGACCAAGATTTTTGGACAAAGAGAGTATAAAATTTCTCATAAACTATAAAAATTTGTAGAAAAGAAAAAGTAAATTATACTTCCTCCTTAAAATGTCACATATATTCTCTAACTCGATGTCGTTTTGCTTCCATTTCTTCACAGTAGCACTGCATCCATTCGGCATTTGAAAACTTGAGACCCTGTTAATTTTTAGTTTTGAGGGATTATTTTAGAGTAATGAATGAAAAGAGATAGATAGAGAAAATTTATTAGAGACCGTGTTTAGGGGTGACTATAACTTAAACTATTAAATAAACTAAGTAAAAATAAACTAGCATTATGAAAGTAAACACCATTATTACTAAAAAAAAAAAAACCACCACCGTAGTGGGGTGGTCCCCCATGTCGGTCTCTAAGCATGCCATTGTCACAATGCACTCTCACGAACCACCATACCTCACGATCTCTCCTAACTTTTCACGATCTCTCCTAACTTTTGCTTTGTTTAGATTGCTGTTTGAAAAAAAATTCTCTGCTCAAAAAATAATTTTCTTTTTTTTTTATCCGCCTCAAAAAAATATTTATTACTCTTATTTTCAATCATTACTCATCCCTATTTGTAATCATTATTCTCATTTCTCTCTCTATCTCTCTTCAATCATTAACTCTACTTCTAATTATTACTCTCATTTCTCTCTCCACTCATAATCCTACAAAAATTTTTAAAAACTCATCCAAACACAGCATTTGCGATTTAGAAACAATTTCAATGAGAGATGATGAATGAATAATGACACACGATTGATGGGATTTTTGAATGTTCGGGGTGTTTTTGTTTTGAAATTTTCCCAATCTTTCCTTTCCTATCCTACCTTCCAAACGGGAAACGAAACGAAACACAACGCGCGTTGCAACCACCTAAAATTCCAATGAAATTTTGGCGCCACGAGCCGAATAACGCTGGTTTCTTTCTTTTTGGAGGCCGGCCGGACTCCGGAGGTAAAATCCCTGTCCCTGTCTTCTCAAAACCTCCTCTCTCACTTCCATTTTCTTCTTCCTCTTTTTCTTGGAAACCAAACACGTTTTGGTCGACCTTTGCCCTGGCTTACTTCATGCCGCGTATCTGCGTCGTCTCACAGATCTGACTGCTTCGATCTCTCTTTCGCCTGTAAGCAATCTCTCTCTCTCTCTCTCTCTCTGAACACGTTTTGGAAACCAAACACGTTTTGTTTAACCAAACAACGGAAAATGCGGAAAACATTTTACAGGAAAATATTTTACCTCGAAACAAACGGAGCCTTGGTGTGCGGATTTTTTTGATCTTTTTTAGTCAAATTTAATTGTAGATAGCAAATAAACACTGGAATTCACGGTCATTGTTCTGGCTCAACAATGTTTGAGAACTGTTTTGTAAATTAGTAGGTTATTAAGATTTTAGTATGCTAAGGAAAGTGAAGGCTCTAGGTTATAGTTTACATGGTTCAGCTTTTTATTGAAAATTTCTCCGGCAACTATTTATAATGTTGATTGATCGGTTCAAATATGAGCGATCTGACAGTTGAAAAGCTGATCCATTACCTTTTTCTTCTCTAGCTTATTCCAGGATCGTATTCTGAAACATTTTACGAAATATTTAGTCATTCTGAGGAACCAACAATTTACCCTTACCATTGACGGACGCAAAATTTTCAACCTTAGGTGAGAAAATACATAAATATGCAATGGAGTATGTAACAAACACTTGAACTTGCATAACTTTGAAATATGTTGAACTACTGCTAAAGTAAAATAAGAGGTGTTCTTTTTTGTTTTAACTTGGGGTGGCAGTCCCTCCTTGCATATAACTACTCCTAGGTCTCCCAAGTGAAAGAATTTGTGGAGCCATGGCGGACACTATTTTATTAGTTACTTTCTAAGGACAATGATGCGCTTAAAGCATTCAATATTGTGGAGTTATACTGTCATAGTAGGGTGTAACATGGTGGTTAGAGAACTGTTTGTTTGTGAGATCATAGGATAGTATTCATATTTTTTAACTTATAGGTGTAATATTTTCGAACATTAGCAACTTATGCCTAGGACATCAGGCGATACAAACTCCTGCTTCATAATGCCTACGTCTCTTGTAAAGATGAGCTGCTATAGCGTTTCCGTTCTTTTTATTAGACATGATGTCAAATGTTGGTTTACACATGTTTTTTGACCTTTAGGCATTAATTTTAATTTTTTGGAACTGAGGCACTAAGTTCATTTACCTTTTTTATTTTTTATTTTTTATGAATTTAAAATTTAATGACACCAAAGGATTCTAATTCTACAACCAAGATCCCAGATCTGATGGGATGCAATGACTTTATGAAATGGGCTGAAGTTGGATCTTATACTGGTCAATGCTTTTGTTGAATGCTGATTCCTACTTCAATAACGATAAAGTGATGCATTTTGATTGAATTTTGCTTGTGCATCGGTGCTTAACAGTTGACAAACTGGTTTCAGTGTGTATTTGCATGTATGTTTTTTGTTTCTTTTCTGTTGACGTGTAGGATACAGAAAGTTCAATGCAGGATGCGTAAGGTTCAATAAAGATTGATCCGTTGTTTCAGTGAACTATATCAGAGGAGGGAGGGTAGAGTATAAATACACGGCGAGTTTCTTTGTATTAGAAATGTCACAGTACTATGACATTGATGATATTATAGCAGAAGATGAGGTATTCTTTCTTTATTCTCTTTTGGATGGTCTGACTTCCATTTCTTCGTCTGACTTCCATTGCTTCTGAATTTCTTCTTCACATTATCATATGTGTTTTGCTATTGCGTGCAGCTTGTCCCTGCAGTATTCCAAGTGGCTGCAAATGGAGTTGGGCTCTTTGATTCTAGTGATGAAACAAACAAGGTAAATTCCAAGGCTGGAATAAATTAGTCAAATACTAAGGAAGCTCAAGGGGAGGTGTCACTGACTCCACATTGATGGTTTTTGTTTCTCTATGCTAGGTTGAACAAGGTTCAAGGGTAGAGCTGCCTTTTTGGCTTGCTCGTGAGCTACACCTGAGACAAGCAGTATCCATTAGTCTACCCCCGTGTTTCAATCAAAAGTAAACCTACTAATATCTCTGGGTAACACTTTTTTGCTTAATTTACAATACGAGAAGAGCATTTAAATGGGCTAGATTGCAGGTCATGGCCTAATTCATGCCATTTCATGTTAGACAGTAAACGCTTTGCTATTTTCTCATCTCAAAAAATTTATCTCCAAAATTTATTAATTCTTCATCATTCGTGTTTTTTCAACTTTATTTTTTTATATCAAAATTTGTATTTATTTTTTGGTTTTTGAATGTATATACCGTGCCTCTATTCAAAAAGTAAAAAAGTTTGTTAAAATTCCAAACCTATATGACCTTTTTTTTAATTATCTAAAAGCGTATTTAAAAACCGACAACCAAACAAGGGGTTAATATCTGATCTCAGTATGACTTTTCCCCTTTTTCTGAAAAACGAGGCATTGGGTAGTTGCAATCCCATTTGGTAGGACTGACAAAGTGTGGCTGTGAATCCTATTATTCTATGCGTCCTACAAAAGTAGAGGCATGGTGAAGTAGTTGGATATCATTTAGTTGAAAGACTTGATTACTCTTGTTTATTTTCTCCACGTGTGTATTGTGTTTGTCAATGCCAGAACAAGGGACGAGCTTGCAGCTGATGCTGCGCATGTTGATCTAAAGAATCGATGTCCATACTTCTATGAATTGGGATGCAAATTATTTTCACTGTAAGGTCCTTTACCCCTTTAAATGTTCTTTGCACTCAAATCTAGAACTATCAATCATGCCTTGTTTGATGGGTTTATCTAATTTCTTTTGAAAGAAAAATTGCTGACTTCCAAGTATATTCAGAAACATAATTTTTCTTGACTTCTTTTCACTTGTTTTCAAAGATATTTTGGCTACTAGAAGTTAGCTTAGTATGTGCGGATTATCTTAGATTAGAGTCATCAAACATGCGCCAAACTTTGAAACTACCATAACCCATGTGGTGGAGCTATCACACTTGGTTCTTGAGTAGAATTGCCTATCTAGATGCCATAGAACATCATCAGTTGGAGATCCAGGATGATGGTGGAAGGTTTTAACTCCAAGGAATTGTACTAGATATATCTATGGACATGGAAGTTGGTAATAGGTGTTCTCTTACCAACCATCAATAAGATAAAAGTTTGTCCACAACTCCATGGTGGTATTTTTCTCGAAAGTTCAAACTGTGTCCTCGTCAATGCTGTGTCTTAGAAAACCTAGGTAGATTATATAATTTGAAGTCTTGCGAGCCATTTGCCACGATCCATACCAGGGATTTGGAAGGAGTAAAGTGAAGGGAAATGGAAAAATTTCGAGGCAGGGCTTGTTGTGACTTAGATCTTGTTGGCATGGCTAGTGCATTACAATTTAGAGTGTAGGAGAACTACTAAGAACTTTGAAGCCTCAATGGGATAGAAGGGCTAAAGTTTTGCTAGAAGTGATTCCTAGATTCTCCTCCTCAATCAATTGCATTGTTTACGCCTGCATTCATATCTTTTTTCATCATGTTGAAAAGGAGAGGGCTCACACCTTAAGCCTTTTGTTGATAGTTCTTTGTGTTCGGTCTATCCAAGAGCCAAGATGCAACTTTGGAAGCTCATAGGCCTCTTAACTTTGTAATTTTTTCTCCCTGCTTAGTTCTAATCCCAAAGCCATGCCTTTTCTCACATTGGTACAAATCCCTAAAACTGCATAACCTTTCATCCTTTTTCCTTTCTACTTTTTTTAGTTGGGAGTAGAGGGAGTGCAACCCTACACTGGATCAATTCTTTGACATGTGCTAGACAACTTTGGAGTTTAAAGTGGTATATAGGTCCATATACTGTTTGGCCTTTTCTTTATTCTCCTCGCTTTCTTTTGTAAATGAGTGGCATCCCCTTGATGCCGTTTCAATACAATTTATTTCTCATGAAAAAAAAACATATCCTTGCTGACTGCGATTGATTGGGATACAAGGCTTGGTTTGGTTTGTCATGAAAGAAACATATCCGTACACCCTTATTGTCCAAATAAAAACCCAATTACAATAATCCCACGAAGAAACCATCACTAAAACTTTTCCTATTTGGCCTATTTGTGACCTCAAACAGTTAATTAGCTTTTCTATAACCTGTAAACTTTTAGCTCCATACTCACCAGCCTTTGGGCCATAAAAAGCTAATTATATGTGCCCTAAAGAGGCCTTCATTAACAATGCCCCTCAGTAATTTTGCAACCCGAGTTCAGGTGAGAGTTTTCTGCACAGACTGCACTAGTCCTACATCTAGGTTAATTGGCAAAAATCCTATGCTAATTAGTGGCATGAATGCACTAGTCCTATATCTAGATAAATGTATTCAGGAATATGACTCAAAATAAGAAAGTCATATTCATTATTACAGTATTGGACTGCTCAGGGTCTTAGTTATATTGCTAGTGCTGTGGGAAGGCCTTTGTATGTAGTTGGAATTACATAATGTACTAAGAGAATTAGCTTTGCTAAGGTTTGTGTGGAAGTGGAGGTGAATTCTCATTTTCCTCACTCAGTTGATGCTGATGGCAAATGGGAAACATGTTAAGCTGGATATTAAATACCCCTAGGCCTACCAAGTGTTCTAAGTGTAGAATTTTTTGCATTCGGAGTGTGGCCAAGGTGATGCTGTAGATCTGGCTACTGCTGGCTCTTAGGTGGCAGCTCCTGTTACTGTGGCTCCTGCTAATAAGGTTTGGGTTCTGAAAACAGGGAAGAAGCAAGGGGATTATCAATTGGGGAATAGCCATATTAAGCCTGGGGGAAATGGTGACAGGGTTGACCCTTCCTGCTGTAATAAGTTTGAGGCTCTGTGTAAACTTAATGCTGGTGTGGAGGCCAGGGAAATCACTCTCTGGAATGTCAGTTGCTCTAAATGGGGAAAATAGGCTGAAGGATGTTGCAAATGATAAGGGTGCTTCTCTGGCTTCTATTTCTACCGGAAAGTGTGGTACGATTTGTGCAGAATTGGAAGACTACACCGAGGTACAGGTGGTTACTGGAGAGGAGGGCTGTGAGGGGTCTAACCACTATGATGTTCTGCCTGATGACTTAGGAGTGGGAATGACTGACCCTGATGGCCTGAAGCTGTATTGGAGGCCTTGGTTGTCATGGGGGACAGTAGAAAGAAGATTGCCAATGTTGGAGCTAAAACTCCTGGAGCTGGGAAGAGGGGTAGGAACCTAGGGTTCTGGATTTGGGACATGTTGTGTTAACTTTCAAACTTGATTTTTAGTTGAAACTCTATAGTTCCAAAATTCTTTGTCAATGTACAAAATTTGTGAACCTACGTTATTATTGTCTCTAATAGTGTGAGTTATGTGGTAGGCAGCCTTTGTTCTTTCAATAGTGCTTCTTTTCGGGTAAGTTAATTTTCATTTCAGAGAAAAACACACGACCAACAGAAAACCAGGAGGTATACCTGTTGGAAAGCCGCAACAAGAAGAAAATAGCCATTGCCACAAGCAAGGGAAGACCAGACACAGCTACTGCACCAATCAAGCCAAGATACAGCACAGATACATCATCGAAATAAGCCACACAGCTCAGCCAGAGCAAACACCAAAATTCACAGCCACAAAAATGTAGTAACTAGGTAACAACCACAGAAAACAAAGCCCAAGGCACAGCTCAAGTCCGTCAGTTAATCAGCGCCCTTGTAGAAATGTTCCAAGGTAAACACGCTGACCAGTTTTTTGAGATTTCACCACCTGCCCAGAGAAAATTCTGTCTTTGACACTATTTTCCAAGATTATAAAAACTTCTGTTGGGTCCTTTGCTTTTTTAGAGAAGATCCTAGCATTCCTTTCATTCCACATGGAATATGTAGCTGCTGCCATGGAGATTGTTTACATTATTCTGGAATGATTCCTTGCTGCAATGGGAGATAGCTTAGTTCAGCTCCTGATTCCAAGCCTCAGGGCTCCTATTAATCTGATGTAGCTCCAGAATCGCCTTCCTTCAATAGTGCTGATTACCTCTAAGATGATGGCGCAGTTTGAATTATTGTTTTTCTTTCCATTTCCGACTTTGGATGGAAATGGAATATACCAGTTAGTAGACTTGCTTGCTTTAACGTTGCTCTTCTGCTGCTCACACATGCTCAATGATGTTGTTCTCTGCTAAGGCCGTTTAAATTTTGATGGACAGAGCTGGCGATAAGAGCATTGCATTCTTGCTTTTAGCCGCGTTTCAAACCAGGTATAAGGAAGTATTGATCAAGGCACAAACTGCAGCATTAGCTGTGGCTCCTAGATTCTTGACAATTTTGACAAAAGAAGAAACGAAATGTGAGACTTCTATAATCTTGGATTCATGTTTAACTATATCCTCGGATGAAATCTCACATCTGTTATCAATAAGATGAGCATTAATCATATGTTTATAATTTGTTATAGTGTACGAGGCCGCCCAATCCTCAATGGTAGCATTTAAAAAGTGGAGAATGGGTGGACCTAGATTCCAGAAAGCTTCTGTTCTTGGGAGGAAAAGAAGACCGTCAGATTAGGCCCTATCTCTGTGTTGTGATGCATTCATCAGCGTGGCATTAGGAAATAGATTATTTGCTCCGACCTTAATGTGCTATTTTGGTGTTTCAAATTGTTTCAACTTCTAATTACTGTAGGAGTATCAAAAATGAAGTGCAGGCCGAAATTGAAGCTCAAACTGACCAAACGGTGGATCATGTTAGGTCCTACTTGGTCGTCCCAAATTTCCCTTATGGATTTGCTAACAATAAAAGTTTTGTTGTAATTCATCTCTGAATTTATTTTTCTGTCATCATAAATAGTATTTGTTCACCTGTAGGGGATAGGATTGTATGTTTTTTTTATAATACGAATCTAGAACAACAAGCAGAGGCCGTTCTTATACTGTTGTGAAGTATTCGATGTTAGCCAGAGGGTTAAACACAATGATTATCATGGGAATTACTAACAGGTATGTGAAGTATTTGATGTTAGCTAGAGGGCTAAGCACAATGATTATCATTTAGGGGTCATTTTTTGGTTGCTTTGGGATCCATTGAATTTGAATAATGCTCAAACAACATAGTTTTTGTAGCTTGTCTGCGTAAGTTTTTGCCAGCAAGTTTTTCAATTCAAAACAAAACACTTCATAAAATGGAACCACAGAGGCACGCCACGTGATATACCAGACTCCTTCAAAATCATACAGAGAAGTAAAATTTCTAAAACACTTGGCTACCAAACCAACGAATTTTCGAGATCGCATTGGAAATATTCCAAGTTTGGAAGATGTGCCAACTAGCCTAGGTGTTTTTCTGGAATAGCTTCATTTCGATCTTTTATCCTACATTGAAGAGGAAATTAGGAGATGGAAAAATGAGACTGAAACCGAAAAAGCAAACTGACCAATGGGCACCAAGTGTGCACACAACCAACAATTTGAACAAGTCAACTAACGAATTTGAAGACTTTCAAAAAAAACAAAAAAAACTAACGAATTTGAAGACTTTATTACCGTATGCCACATTTCTAAGATGAGTTTGTACGGAGCTAGTAACATTTTCTTTTTTAGAGATCGGGACAAGTTACCGCAAATGGAATGATAGTTAAATGGTAGGTGCTCTACCCTCTTTGCACAAAGTGAGGGTTTAAACCCCACCAGGCCCAACCCCTTTTTCCTAGATTATTACTAGTAGAATATGCCTTGTCTATCTATCTATCTAAAAAAAAAGAAGAGACGGGGCAAGTTACCAATTCTCATCTCTTTGCTCAATTTCAATGCCAATGCAATTCAACAATTAGGTCCTTGGAATCTAGAATGCAGTGCAAATATGCAATTATTAAGTTTGGCCTGGATAAAATTCCATTGCCAATTATTATTTTTACCCGCCCAATCTGCTCATTTATAACCCAACTCAACCCGCCCATATTACATAATGGGTTTATATGGATTAAATAGCCCATATTACATAATGGGTTTATATGGATTAAATATGAGTTGAATATGGGCTAAAACTAAAAGACCCATTCATTCCATACACAAAAGTAAACTACTGTTACGTTGTCCCGCCCTATACCAGACGAAACCATTTTTCTTTTTTGGTTTCAAAAGTGAACTACTGTACTTATCAAAAAAAAAGTGAACTACTGTTACTACTACTCTCTCTCTCTACTGTTACTACTACTACTCTCTCTCTCTCTAGTGTTTCTCTCTTTGACTATCGGTCCACCACATTTTGATTCCATATTTTGGTCTAAGGCTACGTTCTCTTGAACTTAATTTAAATTTATGAATTTTGTTCTTATTTAAATTTTTTTCGTATTCGGACCGTCAAATTCATCCACACATATTCATTCTCTCTCTCTCTCTCTCTCTCTCTCTCTCTCTCTCTCACACACACACACACACACACACACACACACACACACACACACACACACACACACACACACACACACACACACACACAC
>JAOTQK010000004.1:8685312-8701142 GCA_025642025.1 Rhododendron ferrugineum
TATCAAATCATCATTTAGAAGAAAGTTTTTATTGATTTAGGCCTAAATCTTTCATTTGTAGTATATGTTGTTGTTACCCTAATCAATAAGCATAGGTTTCTATGCATTATAGAAGTCATGACCGAATCAGAGCGATTCGATTTGATTCACGATTCGAAAAATGACCATTTCGATTCTCGATTCGATTCACGATTTGACAACTATGCCTGGAACATTGAACTATTTTGTCCAAGTTATATTCCCCCTTTGTTTAAAGAAATAGAGATGATTGAGTGAAGTCCACGCTTTGTCTCGACTTGTAGGTTCCGACATACATTTGGCTCCTCGCATTTACAAAGAGTAGTCTAAACAAACTTGACAAACAAAATGAAATACGTTTACTTATCCAAAAAAAAAAAAAAAAAAATGTTCAAGATCAACTTTGTCTAATATTTTCTCAGATGGTTTCAAGGTGATGGTGAAATCAATCCCTCCAAAGTATGCATAAATATGCATGTCAAATTCACACTCAGTAGTAGTTCGTCTCCTTTTTTTTGGCTAAGTTAAGATATTTCTTGCAGTGGACAAAACAGTGAGAATATTGTATGTTGTGGCGTACAATATTGTCTGCTGTTTCTAAAAATCATATCTTCATTCAAGTACTAATCACATTCAGCAGTGATCTCCTCGTTCTTGATTGTGCTTGTTACAGGGTCTTGGGTAGAACTCAACCCCAAAAGCTACCTCTTGAAGTGAGGGTGCCCTCACACTTATTTTTTTCATATTACTTTGATACCCAAGTGATGTGGGACTTTGCATCACACCCTCCCTCATGCCCAGCGTCCTCACTTGGTAGCATCTGCTGCGTGCAGGCCAGAGACACACGCCCTACCCATCCTTGGCATACCCGGCTGTGATACCATGTTACACGGTCTTGGGAAGAACTCAACCTCAAAAGCTAGCTCTTGAAATGAGGGTGCCCTCACGAAATGACAACTAGCTATTGACGTGAGGGTGCCCTCGTGCTTATATACTTCATATTACTTTGGTACCCAGGCAATGTGGGACTTCGCTTCACACCCTCCCTTACGCGCAGCGTGCTCACTCGGCAGCAGTTTGCCATGTGTAGGCCAGGGACACGCATCCTACCCACCCTTGGCATATGGCTGTGACACCATCTTACACGGTCTTGGGTAGAACTCAACCCCAAAAGCTAGCTCTTGAAGACTTGAAGTGAGGGTGCCCTCATGCTTATATTTTTCATAGTAGTGGTGTGTGACAAAATTCTCAAATTTTCTAGTGTTCCAGTATTTCAACTTTGATAGTTTCACAGAAGTTTTCTGCAACAAGACTCTCTAATCTTTACACCAATTTGCTTCATCAACATATTAGAGTGTTCAGTACAATTTTGTTCGGTGCCTTAATTGCTCACTTTCTTTTCTTTACCTTGTTGTATTAGTTTCTTACAATTTTCTTGTCCTATTTCTCATGTAGGACAATGGTCTTGTGCCTATAGTGGAACCTGAGATTCTTCTTGATGGTGATCACGCTATTGAGAGGACACTTGAGGTGGCGGAGCGGGTTTGGGCAGAAGTCTTCTACTACTTGGCAGAGAACAACGTTATTTTTGAAGGTATCCTACTTAAGCCCAGCATGGTTACCCCAGGGGCTGAGCACAAGGAAAGAGCTTCTCCAGAAACCATTGCCAAATATACACTCACCATGCTCAAGAGGAGAGTACCTCCTGCCGTTCCTGGAATCATGGTACAATTGCCCTATCCATTACTGGCGTCATTACTTTTTCCTTTATTTTTGCTACTAGAGCTTTTTTACAAGTTGAGTTCTGATTCTTCTCAACACAATCTACTATGGTTTTGTAAACAAAAAATGTTTGACTGGAAACTGTTTTGGTTAATGCGCAGTAACTTTGACTTTTATTTTCTTAAGAATAAATTTAGAATAAAAGCTGTAAATTTGATGAATACTAGCTAGGCCACAGATGATGACATGATGTTAATAGCTCCATTAACTTCTTAAGTTTTCATCATTTCTGTTGCACTTCATATGCTATTACTCTTTGGATGCTATCTACAAATTTGTCTCCGCTTATTTGTATCTTTTTTAGCTTAAGATTTGAACCCGCATGCCTATTTAAGTAGGTGTACTTTAAAAAGGGTGTTCAGTTCCACTTTTCATGTTTCCAGCTTAAAAATCTCAAAATAAGCCAAAAAGTTTACTTAAAAAAATCTGGGTTTTACATGCATTTTTTCAAGCTAGCTTTGTCAAAGCTAAATAAGTTTTCCTTTCTGAGGTGCAAATAATGGGGCCAAATTCTGTTTACAGTTCTATGCTAGTTGATATCCAATTGTAAGTATTGGCATTCTGAATTAACTTCCTTCTCTACTTTGTAGTTTTTGTCGGGAGGACAATCTGAAATGGAGGCAACATTGAATTTAAACGCGATGAATCAAAGTCCCAACCCTTGGCATGTTTCCTTCTCTTATGCACGTGCATTGCAGAACACTGTGCTCAAGACCTGGAAAGGACATCCTGAGAACATTGAAGTTGCACAAAAGGCTCTTCTGAGTCGTGCAAAAGCAAACTCCTTAGCTCAGCTCGGAAGCTACTCTGCTGATGGCGAGAGTGATGATGCAAAAAAGGGCATGTTTGTCAAGGGCTATACCTACTAAACCAACAATAGTCTGTCTTGCGTTTTCTTGGCCAACACTAGGCTTGGTACTTGATATTTTTGCATTATGTTTTTCTTTGTTAGCTATGATTGCTTAGCTTAGTTGTTTTGAATAAAGGCTTGTGTTGAAAACACAAATTTGAGTTGCAACCCAGGAGAAGGTGGGGGTTAGAGAAAGAGAGTATGCTTGTATTAATCTATTTTGGGGTCTTGAAATGTACCAAGAGCTTGTTCATATCTCTCATGCAATCTATGAATTGCTGGAATTTTTCAGTGGTACTCTTTAATTCGATATGCGCAGGTGTGCCAGTGCTCGTATGTGTGTGTGTTGGCGTGGTTGGATTTGTCTAATGAAGGATCAACACCCCTTCCCCACTTTGTCTTGGTTCTAGACTATTAGCTTGGTCCTCAGTTGGGCATATTGCTTGTCCTGAGAGGATATTGCTGTTTTAAGATTGGATACTTTCTAGATTGATATCGCGATATTGGTATAAGTAAAACCTCCATTGTTAGCTTTAGATTTTAGCCTCAACCACCGCCACCCTTACCAGTACGGTAATACCATGTCTCCCGCTCTAACTTTTGTCAGCACCTCAGCCTACAACCATCACCATTGCTACCTCCGCCACCATACTCCCACTGTCAAGACAACCCTATCGCCGAGATAACCACTGCCCATCGCCACTGCCACTACATCTTCACCACAACCCTTCCGTGATCATCACCTCCCACCCCCACCACCACCCCCACCTCTGCCCATCCTCGCGATCTCCACTAGCATCACCAAAACAACTTCCTTACTGCACCACCACTAGCTACCCTAGTCCACAACCATAACCACCATTGTCAGCCACCATATCCTCTCCTAAACCTCAAATCCTTGTGGCCTTCACCCATTTTCAATTTCCCATACACGAGAACCTTTAACACTATTGTGGACCAAAAAAACCCTTCAAACACAACCATGTCGTATATTCAGCTGTATATATAGATGAAATACTACCGATCGGTTCGGGTGGTGATGAGGATGGGTTTGGAGACAAAGAAGGGTTAAGGTGGTGATGAGGATGGGTTTGGCGACAAAGAAGGGTAAAGTGACATAGAGTTCATATTCCTTGAGTTTTTCATCCACCCACAGAGTCAGGCACAGAGACCAACGACATAGCATAGCTTTAACATTCAGGCCTGTTTGTTGGGGGTCTAAGGGAGGGAGGGAGGGAGAGGATAAAGGAGGGTATTTGATAGTGGGAGAAAGACCAAATTGTCCCTCAAACTTTTTTTGTATTCTCAATGTAATAATCTAATGAGGGCTACCAAGTAATTTCTTACATCCTCCACTCTTATCCATCTACTGTTATCCATCCATATCAACTACTACTCAAGTCAAGTATAAGCTAATCCCCATCATTAACTAATCTCCCCGAGTTGAGTTTTGTTCACCCTCTACTTAAGAGGGTGAACGTAGTGTATTACACATGTGAGACCTACACCATTTCAACCAAAAAAGGAGGAGGATAATGTTCACTCTCTTTCAAGGAGGGTGAACAAAATTGCACTCAATCTCCCCTTATAACATATTCACCATCTCTTATCCACCCTTCTTTCTTATCCACCAAAAACTTATTTGCCTGACATATTCTATTTTGAATTGTACCATTTTTTCAACATATTCTCCAGTACAAAAGATTAGAATTGGTCACAAATTAATTAGGTCTAACCCGTTTTGAATTATGTTGTGATTTCTATCAAATGGAAGGCATGAAAATTGATCAAATCAACAAACACTAACTTTTTTTTTTTGAACGGCAACGAACACTTAACTTCACATCGCGGACTCCTATTTGCCGGGAATAAGAAATCATAGTTCAGAAAGAAGACTCAGAGTATTAACACCTTTTTCTTTTGAGATTCTTTAGTAGAGCGTAGAGCGTTGGAAAGCCGTACTATTGTTCTTGGTCCTGCCAGAGAGTTTGCTGCCTACCAGTTTATAGCAGCCTCAGCTGCTGAGACTTAGTTCATAAAGAACTGACAAGCAGCATACATACGTAATATATGTTGCTCTTTTTTTGGGTTGGGATACGAATTGCTAATGATTGGCAAGGGATATTGATGGGTTTTTTTTTTAGAATAATACATGTATCCAAATAGGTAGAGAAAAGTTGATAATCTTTTACTCAAACACAAACCAAGTATAAGTTAATCATCTCTCTTAGATAATACTCATCACAACATATTCCCTCTTATCACCATTGTTTATTATCTACTAAAAATCTTATCCGTCTGATCAACGGGTCCTAAAAAATGTACATATTTTTTAATAATTTTAGTATTTGATGATTTATTTTTAATTTTGGTCTACGTTTTAAAATTTTCAATTCCTTTCTTCACAAACGAGAAATCCAAAAAAATCAGACCTAACCTAATCTAATAGTAAAAATTAAGGAAAAAAAAAAAAAAACTAAAGCTCGTCTTCTCCCCCATTTCGTCTCTTTCCCGAGCCAAACCCCTCAAAACCCTCGTCTCCCACCTCGTCAACCCCGCGACTGCTACAGTACCACGCCAGCCCTGGCTGGGGTGCTACTGTAGCCTCGCCCCGTCTCTCTCTCTGTGGTCATGCTGTGTTTGTTGTTAAAGGCAAATCCAGGTACGGGCAAAGAAGTCGAGGACGGCGATTCTGGGTTTTCTTTTTTTAGACTCGATTTATGGTGGTTTCGATTGTGGATTTTGAGAAAGAGAGAGGTTTCCGATTGTGGGTTTTCAGAGAGTTCGATTGTGGGTTTTCGATTGTGTTTTTTTTCCCGAAGAACCGAGGTGGAAAATGGGTTTTGAATAGCCCAATTGCTTAGGCTGTTGGGTTCTGGGTTCTTGTAAGGGCTAGCTAAACACTAATTTTGGCCTTTGGGATAGTCTTTTTGCCTAGAATTGGGTTGAGGCTGTTGGAGATGCACCCTATCCTCTTCGCTACCCACTTCCCATCCTCTCTCCCCACCGCGCTCCTCCTCCTCCCTCCACCACAATACCGCGCAAGCGCAAGTCGAGGTCGTCTTCGAAAGCAATACTCCACAATACCACGCAAGCGCAAGTCGAGGTCGTCTTCGAAAGCAATACTCTAGAACCAAGAGAAATTGAGTACCTGATGGTGATTTCATCAAATCAAGTAACGCAATTAGTTTGACCTTCAAGTCGCTGCAAAACTTAATCTCCCATAGCGGGTTGTTTTTTTAAATTAAGTCAGAACTTTTTGCAGCTTCAATATGATTTTCGCTATGCGTATTCATGAATCTAGAAAACAAATCAGCTTTCTGTTCGATAGCCACATGATCGGTGAACTTAAAAGTTTAGCAATAAGGGACATTAAGATTGATGCTTTCATTCCACATTCTAAGGTTATTGAATGTGTTTTGGAGAAATTCCCACGTATATATATAGTGTGGAAAACAAACAGCATTGTTGACGGTAAAACTAAGCGTGGAATATTTTTTATCTGCATGTGTTGTTCATATAATAAATCTGTTATGTTGCAGAGCAAGAGGAAGGAAATTGCTGGGTCTAAACGCTCAAAGCTGTAAGTCTATTGTTTCCAATAGATCAAATACCTTAACGTGGGCTTCATCTTCGAGGTTGAAAACTACTCGTCCATTGACCTCGGCCATTGTGTAATGGCATCTAGCTTGTATAGTTTTTTCAGAATTAATATTTTCGTACCAAGTCAATTTATGTAATAGATAGGAAACAAACAATCAAATTTAAAAGGAGCAGTTACGAAGCTAAGAGTAGATAAAATCAAGAAAACGTTAACGCACATGCATGCATTCAATATTTCTCTTTTTTTTTGGATCTAAACCAAACCAAACCAGCCGACCCCAATTGAAATATTGAATGCATGCATGTGCGTTAACGTTTTCTTGATTTTATCTACTCTTAGATTCGTTATTGCTCCTTTTAAATTTGATTGTTTGTTTCCTATCTATTACATGAATTGACTTGGTACGAAAATATAATTCTGAAAAAACTATACAAGCTAGATGCCATTACACAATGGCCGAGGTCGATGGACGAGTAGTTTTCAACCTGGAAGATGAAGCCCACGTTAAGGTATTTGATCTATTGGAAACAATAGACTTACAACTTTGAGCGTTTAGACCCAGCAATTTCCTTCCTCTTGCTCTGCAACATATCATATTTATTACAAGGACAACACATGCAGATAAAAAATATTCCATGCTCAGTTTTACTGTAACGATGCTGTTTATTTTCCACACACTATATATATATATATATACACGTGGGGATTTCTCCAAAAAACATTCAATAACCTTAGAATGTGGAATGAAAGCATCAATCTTAATGTCCATGATTGTTAAACTTTTAAGTTGTCATGTGGCTATCGAAGAGAAAACTAATTTGTATTTTAGACTCATGAATACGCCTAGCGAAAATCATATTGGAGCTGCAAAAAAGTTATGACTTAATTTAAAGGAACAACCCGTTATGGGATTAAGTTTTGCAGGGACTTGAAGGTCAAATTAATTGTGTGACTTGACAGTGATAGCGGTGGCTACTTTGATGATTCAAAAATCACCTTCGGATACTCAATTTCTCTTGGTTCTAGAGTACTAATGTTTTGTCCGTTCAGTGCACAAGCTAGATGCCATTACACAATGACCGAGGTCGATGGACGAGTAGTTTGCAACCTGGAAGATGAAGCCCATGTTAAGGTATTTGAATTCTATTTGGCTTTTAAATCATGATAAAAGTCACAAGAAATCGTAGGTCTTGTGGGTTGGCTACTGCTTTTGCATTTACTGCTGTCATTACTGCTGATGTATAGCAAACAAGTTCATAAATATGAGCTTAAGTATAGAAGCGGCACGCACTTAATTAGATTTTTATGCACATTAATCAAATCTCAAATGCATAGCTTACTTTAGCTAGTAACTTTAAATACAATTGCATTTGGAGCGTTTTGATGTACTTAACTTTAAATGAGAAACCAAATTTCAAATGAAAGAAAACACAGTTTTGATAGTTCATGTTGTAAAACTCTGAATATGTTTTCCTTTGTTGTGTTTGTTGAATTGCTTGAACCAATTGTGGAACTAAAAACAGCAGCATAGCAGTATAGGGAGTTTGATAGAGATGCTATGCTGCTAATTCAAGTCTTTTCGTTAAATTCTAAGTTGTTTGAATTCCTGTTAATTTTACTTTTAAACTTCTGGATGCTCTGTTTTACTTAATGAAACAGTATTCTAGTTTAGTGTCATCTTAGTTTGTAGACATTTCACCTAATCTTTGAAGTACCATATACTTGCTTATCTCATAAATGTAATCTTCGCTTGAAAAAACATATTTAGCAATTTACACTTGATGAGATAAGAGTACCTATTTGCAAAGCTTTCAAGTACAAATTTTATTGCACTGCTCTACGGTCAGTGAAAATAATAAACAGTGCACAACCATTTATAGACGTATATCTAAGAAGCACGGATATGGATACGATACGATACGGATACGCGGATACATGATTTTTCCAAAAAGTAGGATACGATACGTTGGGGATACGTTGAATATAAAATTAATTTTTCCAAAAGTTATTTGTATCCCCTTCATTAGGTTGTGAGGATGAGGAAACAGAACTACCAGTAACAGTAGAATCCAATCATACTGTTACAGAAAAAAAAATCCCCTAAAATCAGATTATACTGTAAAAAAAACCCCCCCTAAATCAGACAAAAGTGAGAGAGATACATTTCCGTATAGGTATATATATATAGAGAGAGATAGAGATAGAGATAGAGATAGAGATAGAGATAGAGATAGAGATAGAGATAGATATATATATATATATATATATATATATATATACTGTTACACAATGAGAGAGAGATGAGAGACGAGAGAGAAGAAGAAGATGAGAGAGAGACAAGAGAGAACAAAGAGACGAGAGTGAAACACTTACCGTTGTCATTGTTGTCGAGAGACGAGTGAGAGATATCGTCGCCTTTTTTCTGCCTTTCATTCTTCTCTGTTTTCGACTTGTCCAGGTAGGGGAAATAAATATAAAGTCCTAATTGCAGTTTTGACCCATATATTTTAAGTAATAACATTTTTACCCCCGCGCGTATCCATAACGTATCCGAGCGTATCCAAAATGTATCCGAGCGTATCCATAACGTATCGGGGTACCAAAAATTAAATCTAAAAACAGGATACTCTAAAAACGTATCGGATACGTATCCGGAATGTTTCCGAGCGTATCCGTATCCGATACGCTTACGGTACGAGATACGGAGGCTAAAAAAGAGTATCCGTGCTTCATAGACGTATATCATTGGAATTCGACAAGATATAATCCAATCATTCCTAGGTATGGTTTAATTCTACCAATTGCAAGTTATGATTAAATTGTGTCTAATTTAGTGTTTTTCGTAGTCCCTCGGATTTTGTTTTGAGACGAGGAAGATCTAGCACTCTAGGTGTAATGAGGTAAGCATACTATATTGGCAAATCTTCAAGTAAAATCAGCATTGCATCTTTCTGTGATCAGTCAGAATTACGAAACAGTGCATTAATGTCATATCTATGATGTACTACTGCAGTTACAAAAGGAACAAAGACCTCACAAGGTTAGCTTTTATGTGGAGAAAGTTTATGCCTTGAAACCAAGGAAGGCTGCATCAGAAAATCTGCAACAGCCTGGGGTAAGATTCAGTGTGTTGCGCTCAACTTTGTAGCTGGAATTATCATAGTTGTAAACTGATCTTGTTACCTAATGCATTTGGAAAAATGAATCCTTACCTACATATCAAAAAATACACGTTACTTTGTATCTATGCAGACATTTTTTACACTGAAAAAAAGCTTCATCAAACAAGCCCAGCCAGTTCCCTACATTTTTTCTAACTTCTGAAGGCACTAATCCTTCGAAAGCTAAACCCAAGATTGGCAAAACTCAATAGAGAACTTGAACCTCAACCAACACCTACAACAGGAACAAGAAATGAACCATTTGTGTGTTGACATTTAGAAAAGTATGCACTTAAATTGCGTCTCCGATATCATCATTTGATTCTTTCAAAATTTTAGCCATCATTAATGCTGGTCTTGCGTTTGGCTTTCTACAGCAAACTCGTCAAAGCGGGAACGCAGAGTGGGAATTAAGAGCGTGGGCAAATAGTCCTACCGTGAATTATGTTATAATCCCAAGTTTTACTTTGTAAAATTGATTGTGAATTTGTGAATCGTGTAACATTTGGTCAAAATGGGTAGTTGAGTAAAAGTAGGGAAACCTTGATGTTTCAGCATTGGATATATTAGGAAAATAGATTTAGAATAAAAAAGTATACAATTTGAACTTTCAATGTATTAGCGGAACGTTAGAAGACATAACATATACAAACATACAAATTTAGCTGTGCAGTAAATCTAGGACTTGTCATTGAGCAGAATGTCTAAACTTATTGTCATCAAGCAATTCATAATAGATTGTTTCATCAATCTTACAAAACAACTGCAGCTTGATTAACTGACCATGTGCGGAACAATTGATCAGTTTCTTTATTTCTTAATATGCTGCTAGATATAGAAGCAATAAGTTTAGAGCTAATTATGGCTTGCAACAATTAAACATAGCCAAAAGGTAGTTGCATCACTTAGGATATTTTGTAACCAGTTGGCCGTAACAGTTGAACCCATTCAAAACTCTAGGTAAATGTGCCTGATTGTCAGTGTTTCTTCTTCTTCCCAAAAGCAATTGCGAGTGGAAGACTATCCTCATCTATTGAACTGTTGGCACTTTCATCTGCAAAGAGCTGCTTGCGGCCTTTTTTGCACGGGGATTTAGCTTTTGAAGCTGAGCTAGGTGCCTTTTGAACAGAGTTTTCAACAGAGTTATCTGGCTGACTATTGTTCAAAAGATCGTATTCGTGGATTGTAAACAAGCAATTTGGGAGTCTACGATTCGAATAATGGTATGCCTGTGGAAGATCACCATATGAAGTTCGTGGTTTCTTGTTGGTGGACATCGCCGCTATCTTAACCAGGTACTGTAAAGTTAACCCATTGAATTAATGTCATGCCAATTATTATGTTAGTATTTTGGCATGCAAAGTTAGTTTTCCAATGCCAATACTATAAGTGATTTCAAACAGCAACCAGTCTCAACTAAGCAAAACATGATACTCACAATCAAAGAATCTCTGTTTATGCTTCACCATCAAGGGTATTTTAGTTATTGTGAATATATGATCTAATAGTCATCAAATAGCAATCCAACTATCAATATGTAAGCAGTAAACTAATATAGACATTATTTTAGAACCAAGTATTGGCTATTTTTGTACTACTGATGGACAACTAATAATAAGTTTGCAAAGATTTCATACACTACCAGACAATACCATAAAGAGTTCTTGAGTTGCACACCTTTTTCGAGCCTTGGAATTTCGCAAGAGAAACAACAATGCCAAGTGACCTGTTTTCTGTTTTCTTGCAGAAGAAAGTGTTAAAAACAAAATAGAGCCTATGCTTTTATACTCAAACATTCTTCCCCCCTCCCCTCCTTCCCTTTTGCCGTTTTACAGTACACTGGAATATGAACTGATTGCCCACACGTGACAAATCTAGGCTGTTATAGATTATGCATTTATGGTGACTTGACAGGCAACCTAAAAGATGCAGGATTTTTGTTTTCCTCTTAAAAAGTCTCTTTCATTTGGTACCATACTCGATTGTGAATTGTCTTCCTACAAAGCGTTCCACTGCGAGCATACTTTTTTAGATCTTGTTCCCGTTCATTTTTTTCTCTAAAAGTTAACGTTGTGTCTTTTTTGAAAATTTCTTTGCGTTTATTAATTTTGCACCCAAGATCTCTCTGCATTAGAGTGGTATTTCTTCAATTTTACTTACTTTTACCCCAATATTCTGGAAAACACTACTTGTACAGGGAAAAAAAAAAGAGAAGAGAATTCTTTCATTTATGTAATTTACAGCTACGTGCTATTAATGAATGTGAACTTTATCGAATAGTTCATTCTCCTCTTTATAGCAAGTATTTCTTCTTAATTCCTATGCATCTGTGATCTCCTTTATAATTCCATTTTCTGGGGTGGTAAACTACACGTTCTTGTTCTTCTTCTTCGTTGATGGGATTTTTTGCCTTCAGAGTAAAAAATTCAAGTCAGCTTAAAAGTTTCAAACAATATAATTTGTGTTCATGATAATCAACTCATTTATTGTAATCGTATAGAATAAAGGAAGCTTTGAAAACACATTTCATCACTGGAAGGTACGGTGGTAGCATGTACAATTGGAGGTTGGTTTAAATTCGTTGAGGTAAGCCTACAATACTTTAGCTTTTGTAGTATGTATGGTAGGTGTTGAAATAGATGGAATAGGTAGATACAGTTCTGTTTCATTGAATTTAATTTACTACTTCATGCCAAATCTTTGAAGTACGATGATTTCCCCATTTGGGATTAGCCAAACAGACCCTCCTGCATGTTATGTTAGTGGTGCATGTACTTTCAATCTATTCATTGATACACAATGCATAAATTAAATTCCACCATTTATAGATGTAAATCTTTTGAGATTTTATGGCAGAGTAATTAAGGCGTGCGTTGCGTACTCTACTATTCTTTCTATTTGTTCTCTTTTTTGGGGGATACAGGTAGGTAATAACTAAGTAGAAATTTTGATTATAGACTGTAAAATCTTGGTTTTGCAGTATTTGGTAGTATTTTCTAAGAATCGATTGTTTTTTTTAAAGCACATGAGTGAAAAAAAAACCCTGAGAAACAGCTTTTGGAGCTTATGAAATCGGACCCATGAGTAGCCCTTTATACCTTGTAGTATAGTATAGTATATGGCCCATAGACAATAGGAAAACCTTAAAGGCTGCATTGCATTTATGAGTAAGTAATTAGTACTCCAGTTAATTATATGCACCCCAGATAGAGAAAATTACATCTATATTTCCCATAGATGTCTGTAATTTATTTTCTCTTGCTACAGCAACCTAGTGTCCCGTTAGAGAGAGAGAGAGAGAGAGAGAGAGGTACAGACTATATGTGCCCAAGATTTGCCAACGAACTGTAATCTAATCTATATACTGGCAGCCAACAATATCAATTGGGGAACCTCAAACAGCTGGATGATCCAATGGGGATTCTTTCTTCCCTTTTGGATTTTTATTATTATTCTTCTCACGCAGATTCAAAGCACTGTATCAACCTCCGGAGTAATAGACGCTAGAATTCAATTTCCTGGCGGGCCATTTTTGGCATGGATTTCCAATTGAGGGCCTTGGTGGGAGAGGATGCAGTTGTATGTTGGGGGGCATTTACGTCTTTTCCCTTGTTTTGCGGTGGGCCTCTGGCACTGTTTGGCTAATTTCAAAATGACTAATATGGTTTCCAGACTTTCCTATTATACAGTATGTGTCCCCAAAAAAGGTATACTATTTTGTCTTTATGCGTTTGGTATTCCAAGATTTGTTCAGGGGCATTTTCGTCTTTCCAACTTCCCACCTCTGACAGTTCACACGTCTGGTATTCTTCTCTCTCTCCCTCTCTCTCTCTCTTCGAGCCGCCGACGGAACCGAGAAGAAGGAGAGGATATGGCCGATTGTGACGAGCTCTGTTTGTCACGACCGAAGATGAGGGAGAGGACCAGCGGTTGGAATAGATTGGAACAGATCTCGGGGCGACGTACTCGTGCATCGGAACTTGGGAGCACGACCTTTCCTTTGCTTCTGCGCTTGGCTAATGAGTTGGGTGAGTTGATTTCCTCCTAGGGTTTTGATTTTTTGTTTGTGCTTGGGTGAATTGATCTTGGTTTTTAGTTCGTCGGAAGGCATTTTTTGCTTGACAGTAGTGTAGCAAAGTTCCAACAGAGCATTTGTTTGCTGAAAAGAAGACGATTGCGTATGAAAGTAGAGCTTTTCAGTGTTTGTGTCTTCTGTTAGTTTCAATTTACTACATGAAGGTTTTTGACAATTTACTACATGAAGATTTTTGACAAGGACAATGCTACTTACACAACAATTCAAACACAACAATTTACATAACCTGTCACATACATGTGGAGCCCACACATAGTAGTGTGTATGGGCCCCACATGCATGTGAGAGGTTGTGTAAATTGTTGTGTTTGAATTGTTGTGTAAGTAGCATTTTTGGATTGACAAAAATGTGAGAAATTTAATGAATTTGTTTCGTAATTTTGAATTTGATGTTATTTCTTTCTTTGCTGCTCTGCAGACTGCAGATGGAGCGTGTGGAAAGAATTTGGGGCTGTTTAGAACGCTATTTTAAACAAACGTAGCTGTGAGTTTGTAATTCACTTAACCAGGGTGAATTTGGCTTCCCGAGAAATCCGCTGGTAAAGTCTTGAGGACTCCAAATTGCTTGATTGAGTACTTGAACGGAAAAGATTATGGAAGGAAGCAATCAGAGATGGTATGCTTTAAACTCTTACTTGGAATTTGAAGTTTCACTGGGTACAAAAAGGGTTCACACCTTTTGAGTCGTGGGATATACTGAGTACCGAGTACAAAAAGGGTTTTTTTTTTTAATGCATATTATAGTATAAAATCGAATGGGATCATAGTTTGATGTACTCTGTCTTAGAAAAGGTTAATATGTATTGGTGGTTTCATTGAAAGTCGGTTCTATATGTTTCTGTTTGGGTCGGGTTATGATCAGTGGGGTTGGCTTTGACTCTCTGGTTCACTCCTGCTCGCTCTGTTCTTCCTTCTCCTCGCTACCTGCACCAAGTCACTAGGGCTGGGTTCAGCCTAGTGACCCTCCGACAATCAAGTTAGTCCAGGAAGGGGGAAAAGGAAAGAACGATTCAGTGGGAACATCGTACTTCATTGGGGTTTCGATCCTTCCTTTATATAGAACTCCCTTGACTTGCTGGCCAAGTAAGCACGTATATGGCACGCTCGGTAACCGCCTCAAGTGACGTCACATATGACGCGTCGTATAAGGTAGTTATGGCGCACATGGTCTAAGCTGGCCGTAATGATAACACTCGCCACGTGCTGTAACCTCCTCAGCCTACATCACGACGACGCACGTAGCCAGGCGGTTAGACACCCGAGCGAGATGCTATAGCCTTTCAAGAAAGTTGTAAACCAGGGATGAGACATCAAAATGAAGAGGCATCTACATATCAAAATGAAGAGGCATCCTATAGCTTATGTTTTTTATTTACAACATTTTGTTTTTTTCGAGTTACATTTTCTGAAGAAAAAAAAATACAGACATCGAGAGAGAGAGAGAAGATCCAAAAAGAGATAACAAGCCTCAACAAATGGGTATTTTACAACTCTATTATTTATTTATTTTTCAAGTTACATTTTCTGGAAAAAAAAAAACAGATCCAAACCGAGAGAGCTTCTAAAATACCCATTCTCAGAAAAAGAAAAGATCCAACAAGAGATAACAAGCCTCAACAAATGGCGAGCCGATGTGAGCTCTCTATCTGTTTTTTTTTTTTTCTAGTTACATTTTCTGAAAAATAAATAAATACAGAGATCGAGAGAGAGAGAGAGAAGAGAAGTTACCTTGTTCTCAGTCGATCGTCTTCGTGTAGTACCCTCCAGTCGTTCCTCTTCTTCGATCGATCTGTTCGTGTTAACTGAAAAAACCCAAATCGGACAAAACCCTAATTAGATTTCAAACAAACGAGAGAGAGAGAGAGAGATACCTTCGTCGGTCATCGTTGCTCTTCTCTTCTTCGTCGTTCAAATCGCCAGCAATCTCTCTCTCTCGTTCGAACTTTCAGCAAAGCTTCCAGTGGAAGCTGGAAAAGAAAAAGAGGATCCGCGTGTGGGATTCGGTTGACCCGGTAACCATTTTACCCTACCCATGGGCGATTTTGACCCGCGAGCTCTCCTTTAGAATTCCAGCCGTTGGATGAGATCCAACGGCTCAAAAAAGAAGTCTGCACTTTGCTTGGATGCGGACGTACGCATTAGAAGCTTTCTGTATACAATATATATATATATATACACACACACACAGGTGTGTTTAAATTGTGTTTTTAAGGGTACTCGCGAGAAATTGGCTAAAAAAATATCATATATATATATATATATATATATATATATATAGAGAGAGAGAGAGAGAGAGAGAGAGAGAGAGAGAGAGAGAGAG
>JAOTQK010000004.1:8721175-8746842 GCA_025642025.1 Rhododendron ferrugineum
AATGTAAGATATAAGTATATTTTTGAAAGACACGAATTTCGACAATTGGACAAACAAATTGGGACGGAGGGAGTAACTAGCATTGTGCTCGTTCGATTCACGGGTCCGAAAAAAATTAATGTGTTTTTTTAATTTCATACATCGAACGGGCATAAATACTAGTTATAGAAAAGACAAATGGTAGGGAGGAACAAGTTCTAAAGACGACTCCTATCTTAAAGAGGTCAAGGTTTAGAGAGATGGAGGGAACGAAACATAATACATATGAATTCTTGTGGTACCCAAAAATAAAAGAGAATACATATGGCGATAGCTGGAGAGAGGCGAAAAAGAAGAACTGATCTCGGGACGTCGATTGTCCCACCCAAAGCAAAACTTCTATGGTGCTCTATGGGAGCACCATACTCCCAATGAATATAGATCATTGAATTGAAAATAGATAAATTACACCTTTTGGATCAAAACCAAAAATAAAAAATAGGGTGATTTTGTTATAAACGAGATGGTTGTGAACTTTTGACAAAAAAACAAAGGATTACTTACCACAGAAACAGACAACACTTACTATCGTATAAGGCAAAACTTACCACACAAACAAACAACACTTACGACAACCGGTTGGTCAGGTAACAAATTACCATTGATTAAAAAAAAAAAAAGTACCCTATTTTTTGGCGGAAAAATTTGGAGATTTTGGAAATTTATATATTCACACCACTTTAAGCTATATACACCATATATTTTGCATTTTGCTAAGAATTGGGTAGTGAAAAAACCTAAAAAATGGTGTTCGATTATAAATCTAGTTTAAAATTTTAATTTGTTAAGAAGATATAATTAGAAGAATCATCTAAAAACAAAAAATTTGACAAATATTTTCCATAATTTTCAAATAACATTATAAATGTATTTAATTAATTTATTTTTAAATAACTATTTATTATAGATATATTTAAGTAACTTAATTTTAAATATTATGGATAAAACAAGATATTCATTTAATATTTTGATAACTTACAAATTTAGTTAATATATATATTATAAAATAACGCTATAAGTTGATTGTTACAACAAAATTGAACAATAAGTATATCTTTGCTTAATAGCTATTGAGTAATTTTGTAGGATTCTTAATTGAATTTATGGTAGTATTTAATGAAATTAGGCTATTCAATTTCATTAATATAGTTTATAGTGATCAATATGATATAATTTGCAAATCTAACAACTAATAGTGTTGATACTAATATACTTGGCAGAGATCAATCAACGAGGATTGATTCATTTGTAATTGATTGATCTGGTTATATGTTCAACCAATTGATCAGACGATTTGAATCGATTAAAATCATATTTGGCAGATGTGGTAGTTAACAATGATGTTGATTGATATTGATTAGTGAAGATGAATACAATTGGCTAAAGTAGACCGACTAATTTGTTTAATTGCTTAATCACAGACTTATCTATTTCAATCCTTCAAATTACACAATTAGTAAATTTCAAAAATGGTTAACATTGATCACTTGGCAAATGAATGATTAATAGTCTTTGTGGTTAACATTGATTACTTGGCCAATGTAGGAGTAACCACTAATGAACCAGTAAATTAAAATATCTCATTTATTTGATCCTTTTTTCAAAGTAATTTTATTAATATAAATGGTTTTATTTAATTTATCATAAAAGTAATACAAGTAGATTCAAATAAAATTTAATGCGTTAGGTACTATGACATAAATGATGATACATAAATGTATACATACCCATCATTAATATCATACTTACTATAGAATAAGGCTTACTTACCAAAGCATAAGGTTAGAGATATCACAAAAGCTGAATTTTTACGATAGACTAATATTCGATGATAACACCTAACACATGGTTAACAATACTTATCATGAAATAAGAGAAAAACGACTATATGCTTAAACCAGTCTTACCACGTAAACTGATCACGTTTTGCCAATTGCCTTGTTCACCTTAAGTTTGCAGAGTTTAAAGTAAACAATTGGTGGTAGGTAAACAAGACAATTAACAAAACGTGATCAGTTTGTGTGGTAAGACTGGTTTAAGCATATCGTCGTTTTTTCCTTATTTCATGGTAAGTATTGTCAACTACGTGGTAAATGGTATCAACGAATATTAGTCCATCGTAAAAATTCAGCTTTTGTGGTATCTCTAGCCTTATGCTTTGGTAAGTAAGCCTTATTTTCCATAATAAATATGACATTAATGATGAAAATGTATACATTTATGGATCATCATTAATGTCATAGTACCTACTACATTAAATTTTATTTGGATCTACTTGTATTACTTTTATGATAAATTAAATAAAAGCATTTATTTTAATAAAATTACTTTTAAAAAAGGATCAAATAAATGAGATATTTCAATTTAATAGCAAATTATATCATATTGATCACTATAAACTATATTAATGAAATTGAATAACCTAATTTCATTAAATACTACCATAAATTCAATTGAGAATCCTACAAAATTATTCAATAGTTATTAAGCAAAGATATACTTATAATAAATGGTTATTTAAAAATAAATGAATTAAATACATTTATAATGTTATTTGAAAAATATGTAAAATTTTTGTCAAATTTTTGTTTTTAAATAAGTCTTCTAATTATATCTTCATAGCAAATTAAAATTTTAAACTAGATTTATAATTGAACACCATTTTTTAGGTTTTCCACTACCCAATTTATACTAGCAAAAAGGCAAAATATATGGTGTATATAATTTAAAGTGGTGTGAATATATAAATCCCCAAAATCTCCAAATTTTTTCGCCAAAAAATAGGGTACTCTTTTTCTTTTTTTTAATTAATGGTAATTTGTTACATGACCAACCGGTTGTCGTAAGTGTTGCCTGTTTATGTGGTAAATTTTGCCTTAGTCAATGGTAAATGTTGCCTTAGTCAATGGTAAGTGTTTCCTGGTAAGTATATCAAGTAATTTGTTGATACATTTTTGGAATTTTCTCGAAAATTTGGTATTATTTTCAAGCCTTGTCAATAAGGCTGTGCACGGTCTGGATCAGATCGGATTCCGATGAATCAAATCCTAATCCGCAAGTCACGGTATTTTTGAAAAAAAAATCTGTATCCGGACTAAAAGTCTCACGGTTCGTTTCTGATTTTGTCCACGGATTGCATGAACCAACAACCAAGTACATGATTATAATCACTAATCCGATTCATTCTTTGCAAGTTCCTCAAACATTTCAATCTACCATATTTTCCATAGAAGGAAAAAACCTCAATTTTCAAAAAAAAAAATCTTGTAATTCAATAGTTCTCCGTCATTACATCAAGTTTTAGTTCAATAGCATAAAGATTATTACAGTTCAATAGAAATAACCAAAAATAATTTATAAAAATAGGTGTAAAATTATAATTATTTACTAAATGTTACATATATTTTTATTTTTATTTTTTTTAAAAATTTCATAGTCTGATTCGGATAATTCACGGTTTTCAAATGAAAATTCAATCATAATCTGTATCTCATGGTTTTTTAATTTCCGAATCTGTATTCGGATTATTAATCTACGGGTAATAAAGTTTAAAAAATACAAATCGATTTGGTCCAGACCGATTACACAGTTCACTAGATTTTTTATGCAACCCTACTTGTGAAGTGAGAGAGAGAGAGAGAGAGAGAGAGAGAGAGAGAGAGAGAGAGAGAGAGATTTTTTGGTTACGTTGCTGGAAAGCCAAAGCCTTTGGAGTCAGAGAACAGATTAGCGATGGGAAGCACGAGTGCTCTCTCCTCTCATCTTCACTTCAACAACGCCCACTGTCTGTTCAAAAGTCTCAATTCAAGCAGAAATCAACGAACTTCACTTCTATTCAACCGGCGAAAATCCAAATTCGGCGCCTCACGCAAAAGAGAGCCGGAAAGGTTCAATAAATTTGCTTGCTTTGCTGATGACGACGAATTGATTAAGCAGCAAGAACTACTTGGGGGTGGTGGCGTTGGCTCAGCCGTTGAAGAAAAACCTGGTATCAAAGACCCCTGTAAGTAATTTCTATATACATATATATACACTTGTGTGCTTTAGTTGGGCATGACTGTGTGCTTTAGTTGGGTATTAATTTTTGTTGAACATTTTATGGATTTATTGATGTGTGTGGCTTTTGCTTGGGTTTTCTGGTAATGGTTTGATAAACTAGTTTTCATGGAGCCGTTTTGTATGTACACTGTACAGAGAGTCAGAGACATGAGCTGTATGTGCTGTAATTGGGAAATATGTTTTGATGGTTCCGTGGATTTCTTGATATGAGTGGCTTTTGATTGGATTTGATAGAATGGGCTTACCAATTTACTATACGGGCGCTCTGTGTTACTTTAATTGAACTCTAATCGATGTGTCTAGCGTACCGGTTATGTGTTTTTCTTTGCTTTGTTTCAGTCTTTCTGTCATCATTTTGTTTCTCGAAAACGAAAATTTTGGTTCTTTCTGTTAGGTTTACCGGTTATGTGTTTTTCTTTGCTTTGTTTCAGTATTTCTGTCATCATTTTGTTTCTCGAAAATGAAAATTTTGGTACTATCTGTTAGGTTTGATGATTATAGAGGCATCAATAAGCTGGTTAATTTCATATGTAAACTGCAGAAGATCCAGATGGTTTTTTTGCTAGAATAACCAAGGGGCAAGGAACAATGATCAAACTCATTAGAGGATAAATTCATAAGCAATTTATAAGGTTTTCCGTTAGTGCGCTTTTCTTTTCTGGGTTATTCAGTGAGCAGTGAGCAGAAGTTGTCACACTTCAGTTAGAAATTACTGGGAATTGGAGATAAATACTGAGCCGAAGTTGCAACCATTGCCATGGGGAATCTTGGCATCATCTCCAACCAAATGGAAACATAATTTATACACGTGAGTCCAATCAAAGGGACTCGACGGTTTTAAAATGATTTTCTTGTACTTTCTCCTACTACTAACTATACAATTTTGCTTTAGTATAACTCCGAAGGCCTATATTGTTAAGTTCCTATGGCCAAGAGGCCTTTGGCCCAACGGCATAAGGAGTGCACTTAGGTGCTTGGAGAAACGAGGAGAGGAGCTCAACTGCTCCTCCAAGGTGCAAGTCTAACTATTCTTACAATACTGGAAAAAAAATTGATCGGCAAAAGTCTGTATGGTTAGAATAGTTAGATTATCACCTTGGAGGAGGAGTTAAACTCCTGACCTCCTTTCTCCTAGCACTTAAGTGCACTCCCTAATGCCGTTGGGCTAAAAGCCTCTTGGCGCCGATCAAAAAAAAGAAAAATCATATGTTGAACAATTTTTTCCTCGAACTTTAGTGGTTTAGAATGGTTTTCTTCTGCTTTTCATTGTGATAGTTCTACGATCTTGTTGTGTTTTAATGTAATATCTTTTATGAATGCCTATTTTATAAATTTATATTTTCTCGAAGCATAATTACATTATATCTGCTCACACATCCCAGTGGGGCATTGAGCCATGGAACCACATCTTTTGCTCTACAAGCGAGTGCCATACATTTTGGACAGCATTATCATCATTCAAAACAAACTCTTCATGGTTTTATGCCTCAAACTTTTCATATGTGCAATGTATGTTTAAGTATCGAAATGCCTAGATGTATTTTACATATATGTTTGAGAAGTTATCATTGAATCTTTGCAGATTTAAGATTTGATTTGATTCACCATTCGTGAAAAAGGCCAATTTTGATTCATGATTCTGTTCATGGCAACTATTTGAGAAACTTCCTTGTGTTGAAATTGATCACAATGCAACAACTAGGATTACTGAAGTACATATGAAAGATTGTTATGATGGTTCTTTCCGGCTAAATTAATCATGTTTCTAGCTCTTTCCTTTTCTGCTATTACAATTTGCTTCAGGTGTCCTTTCTATTTTTGCAGTTGTGTCGAACAATGGTCCTTCATTGGCTGACTGTCCAAGGGTATGGGGGCATATTGAGACTCCTCTTCTTCTTCTTTTTTTATTTATAGATATAGAATACTGTTATTAGGGTGACAGTCCCTGACTGTCTGTATCTATACTTCTTAGGTAGTTCATGGTTTGTGGCAATTGAAGTGGGGCCAGGCTAGCTGCTTATTTCTGAGTTTCTACTAATTTCTTGGGAGTTGCTGTCCAAAATATAGGCACATTGCTCAACCGCATATTCAGTGTAGATATGTTTCTGTGTGCTTTTGTGTAGCGAAAGTGATAGTTTGATGCACCTTATGGGGGCTACCCATGTTGTACTTGATGCCAGTATAGTATCTTTCTTTTTTTTTAACGGCAAAAATAATTTCGTTAATCTTGAAATTGTTACAAGACTAATAGGAGCAAGGAAACAACATCATGCTCAAAGAGCAAACTTCTGCCCAATCCAAGACCCAAACCTAGGATTGACAAGAAGCCAATCAAGGACACCCTTTGGGACGAAGCCCACCTAAAGAGGCCAAAGCCCAACACCCCTATGGGTCTAAAAAAAACCCAGACAATACATTAAGCTCAAAGACGGGCCAAGCCCAGCCCGAAAAACAAGCCGAGCCTAGCCCAACACCCATGAAATTCCCAACCCTATGCAGATGCCGCCGCCGACCACCCAAAAACTGAGAGCCCTCTTCCGGCAAGCCCGGCTGCCACCAGGAAACCCCAAGGCCGAAACCAGATCCACCAGACTACGAGAGCAGCGCTGTCGCAATCCTCACCCTTTGCCGGACCTCCAAAGCGGCCACCGAGAAGCTGCTAGTTCAGCCCTCACAAGTAGCCAGAGCATCCGACAACTTCGCCACAACGCCGCTTCTTCGTCTCCCTCAAAAGCACAAGCAGATCTACTGCCCAGATCAAAGGCCAATCCAAAATGCATGCCGTAATACCTCCGCTTGCTGTTAGGCCCAACCGGAACACACCCCGGAGTGCAGAGCTGGTGGGAAGCACCACGATCCATTTCTCTACAACCCGCAAACCGCACCTCGCCGTTAGGCCTACTGGCTACACCCAGGAGTAGAAGTCAGCGGGTGATCGGGGAGGGGAGAAACATGTCAAGAAGAAGAAACCGGAAAGGGAAAAGCCCACGGTGAGGGACCTGCAAAAATAGGGAAAGGGGGAGAACGAAGAAGAAGAGGAGGGAGGAAGGAGAGAGAGGAGAGAAAGGAAAGGGGGACGGCGAGAGAACACCCAGGGGGAGGAGGGCAGGAGGCAGCGGCGCCTCCCCCGAGGCAAACCCTAAAACGTGAAGTAGAGGGATGAGGGAGCTGGAGAGTTTTTTTGGGGAGAGAGAGCCAATATCATGTTCTTGGTATGACAGAATAGCATTCCCCGTATAGTGTCTTTCGCCTCCTTTATGTCATAAGTGTTTGCATGGATTTGAACCTTTTTCATGATATAACTGTCTTATTTTACTATATCACTAGTGGTTTGGCACGTGCACTGCAATGCCAACCACATTACCAATTACCCATTTGGATCATCGCCCTTAATCTTTTGTGATATTTATGCCAGTCGCTTTCATCAAAACTGAGTTGTTTGCTCCATCCTTGTTGCATAAAAGTTTCTTACCACCACCATTTATGTTTATTGATCATCTTTATCATACTTACCGACTTTAGTTTGATAGATTTGTTTAATGTCAAGTTATTAGTGTCATTCTTCTCCATTTTCACTCAATACTTTGTTATCGCTGCCTGCTACACCATTGAACTTCTTTTTATTTGCAATTTAGAAGGAAAATCATAGACACTTATTTTCATTTAAGCATAGTTACTCTATCATGTCAGTCAAAATAGTACATACAGATAATATATAGACTTTCACACTCACATATAAGTGCTGTATTTTTCCAATAAAGCCAGCATGGTAAGGGCTGTGTCATTTAAGTTGGCATCAAAAGGACAATAGACATAAAATTCATTAGGAGCAGAATGGCTGTGGGTCCATGCAGAGAAACTCTGATGTTTGTATGAACTGTGAAGGATAGGAATGGAGTTAATAGCAACAGAAGGACAAACCACTTGAAAAAGAAATAGTATCATGTCAAGTGGAAAGACTCTCACTGCCACCTCATTATGTCGGCTACATGTTACACAACTAGTGGAAGGCATAGAGGTAATGTCAAAATTTCACTAAAGAGATGAGGGTTTAATTTTCATTTGATACATATGCTGGAGATACTTAAGTTCCTCATCTGTATACTAGTTTATTAATTTGTTGTTGGTGATGGTTTTATTGTTCCCCTTTTTATCTGGTTCCTCGTACTGGCATGGTCTTTCTATTCGATCAATAACCTCATGTGGATGATGTTTCATTGAAAATGACAGATGGGGATGATGGTTCAACAGAAGCTATGTTACAAACTGACGACCCAACTAAAGGAAGTGCGCTTTATGAGTTCCTTTATCCAAGTAAAGAGCTGCTTCCTGATGACAAGGAAATGAGTATATTTGATCACCTAGAGGAGCTGCGGGAGAGGATCTTTGTGTCGGTTTTGGCAGTTGGAGCGGCTATTCTTGGATGCTTTGCATTTTCAAAGGAACTGGTATTGGTTCTGGAAGCTCCTGTAAAAGAACAGGGTGTTAGGTTTCTGCAACTAGGTCCGGGCGAGTTTTTCTTTACAACTTTGAAGGTTAGAATGAATTAATATACATCTTATCTATATTAGTTTCCTTGGTACAAGTATGTTACTATTACGGGTTGTACTTATGTAGAAACCTACTCATTTTGCTTGTACTTTTAACTGAAATTGCACCTGCTATCTTGGCATTTTTACTGAACAAAGTTTCTCAGTTTCTTTGGTTTTTCTTTTTTGGACTGCAATGGAGATGCAGCTAACCTCTCCTGTTAAGGGACATTTATATATCCTGCACCTGCACTATTTGTAGGCCGTTGATAATTTTGAGTTGTCTATGACATTCGACTTTTCTCTAAACCTCTTCGAATGTTAAATTTGTTGTATGGAATAATTCACTTGTACATTTGTATGGTAATTTCTGGACATCCATCCCCTCTACCCAAGTGTGGAGGGACATCAGCGCAAGTGGGGTCAGTTGGCCTCTCTAGCTTTTGGAAGATTTCGCTTGCTGCTCTAGTTTCGACAAATCGGTCATACTTACGACTGCCCATAGGTTAGTGGTTAATGTACAATAAAGCAGACCATTTAGAACTCAGATGCACATTTCAGATGTTCCCCCATTAGATTGTACATGTTGCTATAGCTCTTTCCACCTTTCACAAACTTTTATGTGTTTTTGAGACATGCATGGAGGCTATCTACCATCGTATGGGTGGCATTAGCATCTGTGTCCACATTTTTTCTTCCAAAGGTGCCCCGAAATTTTGTAATTGCCCAAGCTGAAATCCCGAAAGTTTTAGTTTTACCCCTATGATACATACTTGTGCCTGTTGCTAATTCCCATGCGTTTACCCCCTCTTATTTTCCTGGACTTACACCATTGTGCTTCCTTGCTCTCAATCTCTCACCTCCCAACAACAACACGGAAGGGTGTTCTCACTTGCTATCATATTAACATGAATTGCTTTTTCCAATTATGAAAAGTCATATTTGTCTGCTGTGAATCGAATCGAATCAGTATCTTATCAATAAATTTTCAGATTTTGTGTTTATATTCACTAAAAGTTTTCTCATAAGACCAATTTGTTGCATATGGCTCTACATCAATTCTTATTATGAACTACATCTTTGAAAATTGATTAATATGTTTTGTAAATCGTTATAGGTAAGTATAGTAGTTAATTACTCTTGTCATTTTGTTTAAGACTGATCTAATAACTTTGTTAAGAATTGATTTTCCATATTCGTCTTCATTTTTCTCTGGATGGCAACCAGCCATGTTAGTGTGGATGGCAGTGGAAATGCTTTATGAAAGTCCATGAAACCTTACTTTGAAGGTTAGAATTTGAATAGGTCTGAAGACCTTGAGATTTGAATTTGACTTCTTCGGGAGTAGAACTAATCAACTAACTATGGAAGTTACCGTTCTTGTTGAGGCAGTGGCACCGTGTCACTTTCTGTATGTGTTGGGTGATAGACTGTAGAGGATTACCTTTTGTTGATTATTTTACGATTTCAGATCTAGAGGACTTCTTCTTGTATCGTAAGTGAGATATATTATGACAACCTTCATAGATTCAAGTAGCTTCGTTAGCACGATTGGCAGTAGATTGTGACCCAGAGCTAGGACTACTCACCTTGGGAAATTCTATTGTCTCTAGTGTCTTCATCATTATTTTTCTTTCTTACACTTATCTGAAATTAAAAGAAACGTTGTTAGTTCTCCTTAGCCACTTTTGTGATTGTTCAAATTGACCTTCAGTAGAATGTAGAATAATTCTCTTTGGTCATGTTGCAGGTATCAGGTTACTGTGGTCTTCTTTTAGGGAGCCCCATAATCCTCTATGAGATCATAGCCTTTGTTCTCCCAGGTCTAACAAAGGCAGAGAGAGGATTCTTGGGTCCAATTGTTTTAGGCTCCTCAGTACTATTCTACGCTGGTATAAGTTTCTCATACTTGGTTCTCACTCCAGCAGCCTTGAATTTCTTCGTTAGCTATGCAGAAGGGGCTGTGGAGTCACTGTGGTCCATTGATCAATACTTTGAGTTTGTTCTGGTGCTCATGTTCAGTACTGGGCTCTCCTTTCAGGTAAAAGCTTTTTGCATCTGGCAGTTACATATTTCTCGTGTATTGTGTACTGTGTCCGCTGCTTTTTTTTTTTTTTTTTAATTTTTTACTGGGAAATAGTGGTCCAAGTTGCTCTGCAGAAGGCCAAAACTCAAGTTTAAGGAGTGCCCCCATATATTTGTGTGTGTTTTTTAAGCTTTGGCAATTTTAAGGGGTGAAGAGAAGATGAACACAGAACGGAACAAGGATTCTAGTGATGTCGTGAATGCCCAACAAACTAGGGAAAATGCCCAGACTGTTAGGCGCCACAAGCCCATGAGTAGAACTAGTCTTCTTTACAAAGTGCCTACGATTTCTTACCCTTATACTTGCGTGCAGGTTCCAGTTATTCAACTTCTGTTGGGACAAGTTGGTTTAGTTTCGGGTGACCAAATGCTATCAATTTGGAGATATGTTGTGGTGGGAGCTGTAGTTGCAGCTGCTGTACTCACACCATCCACCGATCCTCTCACTCAGGTGCTTCTGGCTGGACCCCTTCTGGGTCTCTACTTGGGTGGTGCTTGGGTGGTCAAGCTCATAGGCCGATGATTGATCTCTGCTGTGTGAATGCATGGGATCTGCTGCATCACAGACTTTTCATAGCATACGTAGTTACAAGGATCCCTGGGGTATGTACTGAACGAGGAACCCTGTCTGGAATCAAACGAATTGCAGAAACAAAATACGTGCATTGTCTTTCTCAAATCTTTGTAGAATCATTGTAGAAAAATCTTTTGCTGGTGTAAAATGAAAGCATTTATATTCTTTATACTTGAGCACAAGGGCGGAGCCAGGATTCAGAAACGGGGGTGGCACCGTAATTTATTCATACAAGTATATAAATTAACATGTTTTTGAATTATTTTTATGTCAATAAACACTCACTATAATCCGTAAAGGAACATGCAATAAAAATACTAAACTTGTGGAAAAAAATTAATGTCCAAATGTGTTACGTTTCTCTCCAATTAGTGGAAAAATATACAAACAATGTGGGAATTTATGCAAAAAGAAATATTTAGTAAAAATACTAAACTTGTGGGAAAAAAATTGATGTCCAAATGTGTTAAATTCCTCTTCAATTAGTGGAAAAAAGTACAAACTATTTATGTAAAAACTTCAAATATGAGAGAGAGAGAGAGAGAGAGAGAGAGAAAGAGAGAGAGAGAAAGAGATGAAAGGGTTGAAAAGACGAAAAATTTAAAATGGGGACACCAAGTTTTGAACCCTTGTGCAATAACAATCAAGGCCAAAGGTATGTGACTGAGCCACCATGCCAAAGTAAACATTGAGCACATTCTACGTACTTTTTTATTTAATCCTTTCTTGGTAATATATATATATATATGCCACCTCCCCCATACTAGCTCCGCCCCTGCTTGAGCAACAGTCACATTTTCTTGCTGACAACCCCAGAAATCCATGTGAATGCTTTCATCCCCATGTTAGTATGCTAATCGGTGTTGGTGCAAATTCGTCGATGCCGATGAAAGAGGATAAACGCAGAGTGAAGTGAAGAGATGCTTCAAGTCGTGTTACATTGTCGTTGTCCTTAAGACATATTTGTCTTCACCAATTTGAGAGAATTTAGTGTGCACCGGGTTATAACGAAGCCTTCTCCAAGAAAAAAATGAAGCCCAATCTTAAGACTGTTGTCTAACTGCGTCATGCACTAACGAAGAGAGAGCCGAATACCTTCGGATTTTGCAAGCCCGCCAAAAATAAATGTAGGAGATAATTCTAAAGAGAAAGAACAATCATAATTATTTTGATTATCGAACTCTGAATTGGTAGAACCCCATGCCATTATATAGGCATGGATCATGACTGTTAGCTAAATATCGCATCTCTTTGATTAATCCCAATGGGTGGCGGCCACGACATCATTTGTTAGTGCCATGAAACTATACACTGTTCTTGACAATTTTGTCCCTTTTTCACGTTTTCATCTCTCTTGGCAACCTGTGCAAAGCAAGGTAGCAGAAGTATAACCCTCTCTCCTTCTTTACTATTTCGATCCATGTAGTACCAGAGCACGTACACTAGAGTTGCGAGAAATTTTCCGATCGTTTGACGGGAACGACGACGGAAGCCCAACCCAGCTCGAACTCGGATCTCTATTCAGATCGATGGGTCTGAAACAAAGTATCAACTCGAAACCCTAATACAGAAAGCGGGACAACAGCAACGGCCTAATGGAGTTCTCCGAGTTCGTGTCGCTTCCGTCGATGGGAACGGATATTTCATGGCTGCAGTGTTGGCTCATGGGGATGATCAGAGAGGCGGATTATTCGTTGTTTATTGAATTGATTCCAAACATATATGTATAAACTTGTGTTACATGTATGTATAGAACCCCAAGTTCAATGAATCTACAATCCAATTCATTGTTGAATGAAGTAGCATTGTCGCATATGAGGATGAGCCGATGAGGTTTGCTGTGATTATGGTGCAAGACAGAGAAAGGGTGAGATTCAATTCACCCATTTGCTGCGAGTTCTAGTGAGAGAAAAAGTTAAAGGAGCAAAGAGTCACTGCCAGTTTTAGTGTTTTAGTGAGAGAAAAAGTTAAAGAGCAAAGAGTCCAGTCAAATGAAGAGACGGAGGGCAAAAGTGTCAGAACAGTGTATAGTTTCGTGGCACAAACAAATGATGTCGTAGCATTATCGCCACATATATTTTGATTTGATCACGTCTATTCAGGCTAACCCACACCTTTTGTGCTTAATTCTAATGTTCACAACATTCATTTTATCTTAATAGACATGCCTCTTGAATTAAAACCGTTCATCAATAATTATATTTAATATTATTAAATATTTTGTAAATGTTCCAACAATCCCCCACTATTTTCAATTATTGAAAATATAACTTGTTTAAGCTCGAAAAATTTGTGCATAAATGAAGGTACCTTACGAGTGAAGACACATCAAAGTTAGTCGGAAGTAACACAGTAAACTTGTCTTTGAACTAGCAATTCTTGTTGACTAATCGAATACGTCTTACACACAAATTTTCTTCTCCTTAGGTAATTCATAAAAGTCGGCCCGTTGATTGGCCTTGGGTCTATATCTTGGTTTCATGAGTGCTCTAAAGTCAAAATCCATGAGATCTATAGGAAGCAGCACCACCTCCACACTCATATAGGTAGGATTTTGTCAGTGATCCTGTAACTACAACACAAAAAATCCTATTAAGAACTAAGTAGTTCACCCTCTTGTTTTCTACATACAGGTACCGAGCACTTCACCTTGGGATGAATCAATTTAAACATATAGTGTACTTTGCTAATTGAATTTAAGACTTAAGGCAGCTCAAGCGCTGAGTCGAGTTTCCACCAAGAGTGATTGAACTAATTGGGCTAAAATCCCATCCCTTTTGATGTTTCCCACATCAAACCCCTTGCAAGAGTTAAATAAAATCATTGCCGCGTAAGTAATACTTTCCATAGTTATATCACCATATTTTATGACATGATTCACTTGTCCGGATTACCACCACAGTCACAACTACCAACGCTCTCTTTAAGTGATTTATTGAGAAATATATCCATGACAAAATACCATATCACCCTATATCATTGTAAAATCCTCACTTTAATTCAAGAGAGAAAGCTCCCTCAAAAAAGTAGACTTATTATTTATTCATGGTTTCCATGCTTACTTTATAGGTGCCTTCGTACCCATTACAAGCATACAGACCAATTCTACTAAATTAATTTAGAAGTAAACTTGTGGGACATAGTTATTTATAACAACTATGTAGTCAAGATATTAGGAATTCACCATTCCACATCTTTGAATAGGAGAACATGTGATCTAAAAGCCACACTAACGAGATTTCAAACAACATTTCCTGCTATGAAACAACAGTTCATTTTTTTTTTTTTATCATCAATTAACGTTTCATTTATTCCTCACTTTTTGGAAAAGTCAAGGACTCTACTTTTTAATCCAAACACCACACCACTTTGTTTAGCCTCCAATGGTTACTCCATTTAGGTTAAATCCAAGAGTCACCCACTGGTTAAATCTTTAACCTTCATACACACATATCAAAGTGTATAATTTTGATAAAGGACAAGAGAAAAGCCACGCCGTCTATTTTTATTTTCATATATAAAAATGAACACATTCATTTAAAAAATTCACAACACCCACCATTTTGATTACTCTATGCAAAAAAAAAAAAAATGCATATAAAAATACAAACTTATGATGGTATGTTCAATTTAGAAATTGCTTCCAAATCAAGACTACATATCTAGCATTTGCATAAAGTAAAACATTTGAGATAATTTAAATAGGCACTGATTCAGTCAATTACCAACCACATATCTAATAATACTATAACCTTACACTAATACGATAATGTGGTTTTTGATCAAGGCCGTCAAACATTTTTCAGTAAGAGTCACATAAACATATACATTACGTGTCACATAAACACCACCATGACACAATTACCATATTAGGTATCAGTATCACCAATGGCAAGTCCCATAAATATATTCGAAACTATCGATCAATAAAATCTTGTTTCCATGCTTACAAAAGAAACATTTCATAACCATAACGTTTGAATGTGAAAAATGAGCCAAGTGTCAAGAACATCATATCAAGGCGATCGAGAAGTTTCACATATACTAATATGTATGTAGACAGAGGCAAACAACCGTTGTGAATTACTAGTAAAAAACACAACTATTCTGTTGCTTTACTAAACCAAATCTCACATGCCCCTTTTCCGAACCGATCGACTATGCTGTTAGCCTTACCACTGTGTCACATGAGTACACAGTACACACCTTCACACATAAAAGAAATGAGGATAAAACCTAATTTGCATGTGCATACATAAATCATATCATATGGCTAAAATAATCTTAATGTATTGTAAACTTAATCTTCTTTAACAATGCAGGACAAGGAGCGCTCTCAGCGGGGGCTCTAGGATTTTAGTTCAGCGGTGACAAAAATATATAGAAATTTTGTTGTATACAAAGCTCTATATAAAATGAACATTTTTATTATGATTGAAAATTAATTGTGCTTAATTTATTTTATTTTGTTGAGTTATATTATCCACATACTCACAAATTAAAGTGAAGTTTTTTTTTTTACTTTGACTACTCATGAGCAATTCAGTGACGATAATATGAAAAAATATGAAAGAAAACTCAAATTATATGTAAAAAAGAAAATATGAATTTTTAGTGCATTTTTCGAGTCCAGTTTGCTTGAACACCCTCAAACAGTGGTGCCGCCGCCACATGAACATCATTATGTTTCTTCCTCGCCATTTCCAATGTCCACATTTGACACAAATGAGTCAAGGCATAATCATATTCGCTCGCTCCTTAAAAATCTGGTGGAGGGGTCAATTCACGGTAGACACCGTCGTTAGGCAAACCTCCCATTGCCGCAGTAGTTTCGTATGAGTACTCCATATATTCCGATGGAGCTATCTCATATTTTTGATTAATCACAATAGCCATGTCTATTCATTTGACCCTAATAATAATACTTTTTGGTTTGATCACGTCTGATATTGCGACTTAGAGGGGGTGAATAGGTTTGAATCCTGTAATACGCATTCTTTTGCAAACAAATTGATTAGCAAATCAATAGATAATTAATATAATGAAAGTACTAAAAATAAATACGAGATGAGACAGAGGATTTTTATAGTGCTTCGGTTGTTTAGTTCACTCTTCAGTGATGTTCCCCTGAACACTCACTGATATCCACTATGCTCTCAATACTTATGTTGGGTTGGATTTCACAGGAGCCAACACCCCTTTACAACAACTCTGGTACACGCAGACCAGATCACAAACTCTCAACATTGGTACACGCAGACCAGTTTACAAACTCCCAACACTAGTGCACGTAGACCAGTTTATAATCTCTTAAATCCAGAATATACCCAATTCACAGAAGAACAAAATCCTAACTAACAACATAGTGGATTGGGTTCTCTCTCTCACAAGGTGGATTTAAGTGGTGCAATTGAATCCCTCCAAGTAAGGGTGAATATGCAAGTGTAAGCTCACACACAAAGAGTATATAAATTCTTACGGTGCAAACTCTCTCTCAATTTTGAAGAAGAAGCTCTATAGTGAATATCGAACTTGTATACTTTGAATGCTTTCAAGACTTGGTTTATGTCTCTTGGTACCAATCTCTGGTGAAGACTTCTTCATATATAGCCAAAAGCAAATCTTAGTATATCTTCCAAAAGACAACTCCAACTTTCATAAATAAATGCTCTGTTTCTCCTTTTAGAACTTTGGATGGCTTAACGTTAATACCTGTGAAACAAAAGTCAATACACCAAATAGATTGTCCATACCAAATCTAAGATGATATACATAAGTCTAAGAATCATTAAATAACCCAAGGTTCAAGAAACATAAAATACGCACACTCAGGGACGGATCCAGGAATATAATCTAGTGGGGACACCTGTTAATCATTCATTTTTTAATCAATCACAGTAAGATCGTACAAAATTAAGGCATGTATTACTAACTACAAAAATTTATAACGTATAGTACTTTAAGTTAAATTAGATAAAAATGAGCACAAAATCTTTGACAAAATTTTAATGTATATTTTTAGTGAACATCGACAAGTTTTAGAATGATCGAGCTAGTTTTGTTAATGACTTTATTTTGAAAATTTTCTCCCAGACGGTTAAAAATAAAGAGAATCAAGAAAGAATAGCTCCAAATAGACAAACAGTTCGTAAAATAAGTATAAATGTATCATATGATAAAATTCAGGCATAAAACTAATTCTGTATATGTATTTTTCGAGATATATGCAAGTGTGTATATTTATATATTAGTACACTTTTATAATTATGCTAATTTATACAAAAGTATAAGAAAATATTTTAATTTCAAATAGAAACACGCGTTCAAGTGGGGACACGTGCCCCGCGTGACCCCCTTTGGGTCCGTCCCTGTCAGCACACTTTAGATTTTCTGTCAACAAAAGCATATAGCATATCCCGACAACTATTTGCAAATACTGCAAATCCTCTTTAAATAGATTTCTCAAATCATGCCTGCAAATTTCAAATTGAGTAAGGCAAATAATAAATATAGGTGAGAGAATTAGTTCCACATAAAAAGATTTATGAAAATCAATGAGGTGAAGCATGGACTCAAGCTTATAGATGAGAGAGAAAGTCACCAAAAACAGAGTACCCTGTTTCTGGGCTACTTGGCTACGACCGGATCAAAACCGGTCAACCGCCATTCCAACCGGCTTTGCAACCGGACTTCGAAAAATCCTTCCAAAAAATTCACAAACTTTAGACAGGCTTTTTTCCTTCCTCCGAACTCCAAATTGAGCAAATGAGTAGTCAAATTTTATCTCCCGAAAGTCTTCTTTCCAATGGTGGTGGTCTTGCAAGCTGATTCAATATGTGGACTGTGGAGAGAGATATGATCCAATTAGTACATGCTGCTCAGATTCTGCACGCCGAATTTTATTGTTGCTTGCTTCTTTGCATCCCTTTGGTTTCCACCACTTGTATTCTTGCTCAAATGATATGGTAACAAGTAATACTATGCAAGAATTGGTTAGGTAATCTATACCATGATTCAATTAAATATGATCAACAATTCAAGCATACAAATCAATTCACTCTTTTTTTTTTGATCGGCAAAAAACAATTTTATTAAGAAAAACTTGATTAGGGTACATCAAATAGGGGGAGAGGAAAGGGGAATGTAACCAAGGGTTGGATGAAAATCAAAACAGTCTATGGGACGAAGCCCAACAAACATCCAAGGGCCAAGCCCATCACCTAAACAGTACATCAAATGGGCCAAGCCCAATCCCAAAAAAGCCCCAAAACCTTAACCCTAACCCCAAAACAGCTCGACACCAAACACTACTACCCAACCGCCGGCCACCATCACCCGGCTAGCACCCACCGCAACCAAGAGAAACACAACACCGGCCTGCGCTGCAGCGAGCCCAATGAGTAAAAAGCTCCCGGAGTTGACCGCCAAGAAAACTGCTGATTCGGCCTTTATAAACGGCCGGAGAACAGGACACCGGGACTCCAACAAACGTTGCCACGAGCCACCACATGCTCCTCGGAGCTCCATTTCGAGCGAAGTAGAAACCTCCACGCCACCATTGGACACCACCATGAACCGCTTCGCCCAGGAACGGACAACCCCGCTATCCACAGCCTCCACTTGTCATTAAGCAGATCCGACTATCCCCAAGATGAGATAATCTGCAGGAGATGCGACCCTCGACAACACCCAAGCCTAGGGATGGCAATTTCGGCCGATCCGACCCAATCCGATCCGTTCCCCGCCCCAAATGGGTAGGGGATTTGGGGATTATTTGGGGATTGGATAGGATATGTGGATAATTTTTTTAAAAAAAGTGGGGAACGGGTAGGGGGTGGATATGAGTTAGTCCCCGCCTCATCCCTGCCCCGCCCCATCCCCGCCCCGAATCCCCGTTATATATATCGAAAATGATATGAGGACCGACCAAAGGGGAGGGAAAATGTACCGACCGCCGCCAGCGGGCCAACTCCGGCCAACAGACGGCCGATCCGAGCCGTCCAAAAATTCTATAAAAAAAAACCGAGGGGGCCCACGCGAGAATCAACGGCATCCGAGGTGTGTAGGGTGCTTGATCCGAGCACCCCTTTTTCGTGTATATACAAAAATTTGTATATACATGAAAAAGGGGTGCTCGGATCAAACACCTTACAAACCTCGAATGCTGTTGATTCTCGCGTGGGCCCCCTCGGTTTTTTTTTTTTTTAGAATTTTTGGACGGCTCGGATCGGCCGTCCGATGGCCGGAAAGGGCCCGCTGGCGGAGGTCGATACATTTTCCCTCCCCTTTGGTCGGTACATATAGCAATACTCTATATATATATACATAAGAAGTAAGAAGTTAGGGTTTCATTATGCCACTGCCACTAGCCTACTATATATATATATATATACATAAGTTAGGGTTCTCAGAGACTTACGTCTCCATCCAGTTCCAGTCTACTCCTCTCTACTTTGGTAAACACACACTCTCTCTCTCGATCTTGACTCACAGTCTCTGAGTCTCTCACACTATCTCTCTCACTGTCTCCCACACACACACTGACGCACACAAGATCCCCATTCCCCATCATCTCTACGACTCTACATTTCATTCTTGCTCGTGTTCTTGTTCCAAGCTTCACTAGTCTTCAGACTAAAGTTGTTCCCAATGCTCTACTGCTCTTATTTGTTTGAAACTGTTTTTATTTCAATTTGGTTTGTAATGCACTATGGCAACAGCTATATGACTGTTTTAATTTAAATTTAATTTGTAATAGCACTATGGCAGCAGATATGTGACTGTTTTCATTTCAATTTCATTTGTAATGGCACTATTGCAGCAACTGTGGCTGTTTTCCTTGGCATTTGGTTTGTAATGGCAACCTAGATTGTTTTTTTATTTTTTTGAATTTGGTTTCATGGTTTGTATTTTATAATGACAGGTGACTTTTTTTTTTAAAGTTTTGGAATCTTTGGATCCCTATTACCAGCTGGGATCCCCGTTCCCCGTTGGGGGCGGGGATGGAGGGTAAAAATAAATCCCCAGTGGGGATCGGGGCCGGGATGGAGAGGAATTTGGATTCGGGGATCGGGGACGGGGATAGTGGTATCCACCCCCGACCCTCCCCATTGCCATCCCTACCCAAGCCGCCGAAAAGCACCTCGCCGTTAAGCCAAACCGGCACACCCAACAGTAACACTAGCGGGCTCCCGGCATGGATCAAACTTTCAATGAAGTCTTTTGGACTTCTATCCTTCAATCACTTGTGACATTTCACATTGTCAGTTAAATAAGAGATTAAGCTCAATTCCATATAAGGCATGTATCAATTATATCCAAGATAAGCATGCATCCAATATCCAAATATCAAGTCCAATAACCATTTTCCTGTACCATTTACAAATAGTATTGAAATTCATTCTAAGTTTCTAACCAAAACATCTTCATCAAAATCAAAATCAAATACTTAATGTCGTCTATTCATTTAGCCTAAATAGACACATTTTTTGTGCTTAAATCCAATGTTACATATATATTTATTTAACCTGAATAGATACGTCTCTTGGATTAAAACCGTCCACCAATAATTACATTTAATATTCACTAAATACTTTGAAAATGTTCCAACAATCGGAAATGGATTACTGGGTTTTTTCAGTAGAACACACATCTTGTGCGTCAGCTTATCAAGAGTGAACTGGTTTGGTGATAGCACAAGGCACTTGTGTCCAAACGATTCTCGAACAGAACTCATAGAGGCTCCATGACCTGTTTCCAAGGATGCGATGAAAATCATTGTTTCATGTTACACAATGGAGTATCATTTTGATAGTTCCCACATGAACTCAATAATAGTATTGAACAATTGTGATCATTGTATATGATGAAATATGGTAAAGGGGAGAGGAAGTGTGGCATTATTATTCACAAGGCACTTTTTTTTTTTGTACCAAAAAAGGAAAAAATTACTCAAGCTGCCTGAAAATTGGGGTAATTGGACTCATTAACAATAGACCACAAAATTACACTGCTCGTCAATCCATCACACCTTTATACTCAAACAAGAAAATAGTGAAAAAAAAGAAGACAACCTTCTCTTTCAATTCATCATTCTTACATTATCCCTAGTTGCTCACAACATGGTTCTGCATCTCTGGCAGTAGCCTAGTAACGCTAGAACCTAGCTCGGATTCCATTTCTCTCAGCGAATCCCTTAAACCCATGCATGCTTGAAAGAATGCTTCAGAAGAGACTTCAAGATTATTTACCTCTACCTGCATTCCATCAATAACGCTGGATATTTTTTCCACGGCTGTCTTCATAGAAGAAAACTCTTGAGGGGGGTAAAGACAAGCTCCAAGCTCATCAACCTGTAGTCCACTTTCTTGGCAAAGCTTCAACAATCTCTCGAACAGATTCACAAAATCATTTCCATTATCGGGGTTTTCCTGCTTATTCAAACTCGTAATGACACGGATAAGTTCCTTTATCACTACAAGTGTTTCAGACACAACCCCAATGGCCAATTGAGCTATTTTCATCTCTTCAGGAGAAAGGTCGTTGCCCAGATCACCTCCACATGAATCGTCGCTATCGTGAGGCCCACTGTTGTCTTTGACTGAAGCCTCTTCAGAATCTTCATCTTTTGGTTCGGCAGAAGCAGGCTTGAGTTCCTTCATCTCACGAAGGACATCTTTCATAGAAACAGCAACTTGTGTTATTGCCCGACCTATTGCCGTGATATTTGTGGAAGGAGTCTTCTTAAGGGCAGAGCATGCATCCCATACCGTTCCCACCATTGGAGGGATAGAGAGTTTTCGGTCTTTGTAAGAAGATCCTGCGCACTCATTCAACAAATCTAAGGCCATGCTTCATTCGAGAGAAAAGAACACAAGATATTGTTGATTGGTGCATGTTTCATCACAATATGAGAAGATATGTACATCTATAAGTACGACTGATATAGCAAGATGATTAGCTACATGTAAGCACCAAACATCGACACGCACCCAATGACGTCCTTTTTCCGCCGCGTCCGTGAAAAGACAAACAGGCTACTTCAAAGTACTGATTTATGTGTGCCTCAAACAGAAGCATCCAATATTTGTCCAAATGGGAATTATTCAGTGGTGGTCCTGGGGCACCGCCACAGGCTGAAACCCTACAGGGCCTACACAACCACTCACGTTCATGTGTAGCTCATACATAACAAAAAACTAGTAAAGAACATGAAAATAACAAAACTTGTAACCAGACATCTCACGAAGTCACTCGAAATGTGATCCCTGTTTCTTCAAAGTTCAAATCTCTATCGACAACACAAAGGTACCAGATTTAATGAAAACTGAAGCGCAAACGTAGACAGATTCAGTTTCAAGCAGTTCCCAGTAAATTTGTTTCTCTCTTGACAGTTGACAAGGTTTGGCCTTCATTGATCCATATTGACAGAACAACATCCACACATCAAATAATGCTTTTTGCATGATTTCAGTTCGAACTTCAACAATCCCAGATACTGAAATGCATAAGTTTTGGGTGGTAGCATCAGTGCTGCTTAAGGGAACAATCTAGAAATGAGGACCTACTGGCAAAGAGGGAGCCGAAGCCAGTGTCCCAGTTACTTCAATCAACATTCACGTCCAGATCCATCCTAAATTCACTGGATAGTGCACCAGATCAACAGATAAGGACATGCTACGGATCTACCAAACAGCAAGCATAAAGCAACCATAATCCCAACAAGGAGCAACAAAGAGCTGGCAAGACTCGATCAACAGGAAAAGCACAAAAAAGAAACAAATAATGCCTCTCAAGGGCATCCATAATCGCCTAGCACATCATAAATGTTACTTAAAAATCTACTTTATACAATACTGGGTACGTATCATGGAAAAAAGTAGTTCTACTTTCACATATAATCCTTTTTTCTTTTCTTATAAAAAATAATCCTTTTTCTTTTCCTATTTTTCCTCCAACTTTTGTGGCTCAAAAACTAATTACTTCAAAAGTGGTACCTATTAAGTTCTCAATTAAGAGCACACCAACTTTGAGCTCTTGCTCTTAACATGCCGTATTCCTTTTCTTCTTTCTAATTGGTGTGTTGGGCAGTGGAGGAGGACACACCAGGTTATGTGGAACATTGAGGTCTAATGATTTTTCTGTACCCAACAACATTCCGTTGTGGAGGATTAATTACTAATTTTACGACCATTTCCTTGTTATTTAGTTTCCTTTTAAGCTAGAGGTTGGGCACACACCATGCTTGTCCTACTATCTTCAAACTTTTGTAAAGTTTTTTTTCACCTTAAATGTGTTCCCATGTAAAACTGAAATCTGGCTGAACAAATTTGAAGAACAAACATTTCTGGTGAGAGCGGATAAAGAATACTTCAGTCATTCTACACACATTTAACCCTATACACAGAAGTTTTAATTTGCTCTACATGTGCGTCAGTCTTTCACCGCATATACCTATCTCTATGCAGATTTCTCTCTACCTTCTTCACGCACCCCATTTGTTTATGTACTCTGTAAATTCCCAAAACTGCAGTAGGATTTGTATTTCGAAGGTAACCATCAAATGGTGAGGAATAAAATGGGAACCACTAGGAGTTGTGAGCAGCTTTCATTGTAGGCATTCTTTTCCAATTTTGCCCCTAAAGCAAAGAAGCGAGGAGCATCAATTCTGTTGTTTTGTTGCGGGTTTTTTTTCATAAAAGAAAAGTATACACAAGCTCAAAAAAAGAGGACACCAAAAAGCGGTTCTCTCTTTCTATATAATGCATAGATAGAGGTTTAATTAGAAACCTTATAAGTTATTTCCTATTAGTATTAGGATTCTAGATGTTTATCCCATTCAAATCTCTTATAAATAAAAGCTTGGGCATATCTATGAATCACAGTTGATTAATGGAATTGGCTTGATAAGGCTTTTCCATTTAGGCTTGTGGTCCTTGTGCGTTTCCTCTCTCCCCTTTTCTCCTCTCCTTTCTGCATCAACAGGCTAGCAGCTTCCGTACTTTTGGAGTAAGGCAACCAGTGTGCACAATCAGATAGCTAAAAACTAAAGATTCTGAGTCATTCTTTTTTTTTTTTTTTTTTTTTTGACAATTCTGAGTCATTCTTCTCCACTCAACGAAGAAACAATTACAATTGTGCTCCCTCTAATTGATCATAAGCTTTTACTACCATTTATGGTGTATCAAAGACCTAACATGCACACGATTTAGAAGTAGAATGATAAACCAATGTTACAATCTCGTGGATCTGAAAAAATTCCACTTAATCATCTATTCTCACTGCTTAGATAAGAACTTTTGTTTAGTACAATAATTGATTGTTCGATGCCTGGACTGCATAAGGCTACTCTTGTATTAAGTTCTGAAGAGTCCCTTTGTTCTTCCCTCCTCTCTTGAAATTCCTACCACCTTTTTGGCTTTTGTTTCTGACACAGTACTTAAGTCCACAGTGATGCACATACAGCACTTATAAACATAAATTGCAATTATAATTCTGTAACTATCCACAATCCACAGGATGATGCATGTTTGTGGGTCTCTCTGCACACGTGTGCATGGGTATGTTTGAGTGTGTGTGTGTGTGTGTGTGTGTGTGTGTGTGAGAGAGAGAGAGAGAGAGAGAGAGAGAGAGAGAGAGAAGAGTACCGTAGGAAGAAACAGATTCTTTAAATAGCATGAAACTGCAATCCACTACTTGCTTCACAGATGCATGTATGCAAGAATAAAGTGTAGCTCCCGCACCCACTTTAGTCCCATGCGAAAGCAGAAGGAAACCCTGTAGCATATTGAAGTATGTTCCCATGTTCTCCTCAAGTTCTTTAACTTCTGGTCTTTCTCCAGTCCAAAGCATTCCAGCTGCATCAAAAACCATTACAACAAAATTCATTTCTTCAATACCCCATTTCACCACACTACAAGGGAGGAGTCAACAAGAAATTGGTACTGGCCATTTCTTCCTCTTCTAGCAAAAAAAAAAAAATGTAGAAAACCACAACTCAAGCAAGGGCAGGCAACTGTTATTGGAAATAACTAGGAAAGTGAACAAATCAAGAATCACAAACCAGACTTATTGATTCCTCCTTCCATCAGTTCCCTGTGAATGCTGCTTTTTTTCAGGTTCACTATGGAGAGTTAAACTATTCCACCATTCTCCTAAATTGAGTTTCACAAACAGCAACGCTGAAGTAACTGTAGCGGACCAAACCAAACTGGTTCGCGCCCATTGATGAGCGAGCCGCCACCATGGACGGAGGCCGAACGCGGGCCCGCGCTCGGCTACGACGGAGGGTCGGACGTTGACACTGGTTTAAACGAATGCCAATCGATAGGCTGAACTCCTCTGCGTTCGGCTACCCTTGTGACGGATGTCCCAGTGAGTCC
>JAOTQK010000004.1:8776450-8805600 GCA_025642025.1 Rhododendron ferrugineum
GGTGGTTGGTAACTGCTAATATTGAGAAGTTAAACCAGCTCGCAAGCTTGCAAAGTTTGAACATAAAGGTCTAGTAGACTTGGGCCCAAGCCCGAGCCCGAGCTCGATTATTAAGATGGTCAATTAGGTTTGGGTCACTAGTAGAAAACAAATTTTAGTACCTCCGATCGAGGAGATTGATGACATGGTTTTCTGATCTGCATTCCTTACGATTGGAATCATCAACCCCTGTCATTGGGATTAATTATTAAGGATTAGGAGCTGTAAATAACATTGAGAAGAAAAAGGGGAACACAATACCTTCTCAGTAGCAACGGCGATCAACGCTATCCACTAGAACAACTTCACCTTTTTCAGTATCCCAGTAAGCTGCATGCATTTACATTCTCAACCATCAGTATCTGAATCTCACAATGAAAGAAAGAAAGAAATATAGCAACCAGAAGTACAAATATAATGAAATTTCAATTTAAAGTTAGAAGAATGCAGTCAACATAAAGGAACATTTCCTTTCATAACAGACATATGGAACAATCAGCAGAGCACTTGTTCCTTAATGAACTCAGCACTTGCATGGAATGCAATACCTGGAGAAACTGCTAATGGGGAGGGCAGATAGGCAAAGAAGAATGTGACGAAAGAAAGCAGATCCCAATACTTACACTACTGTACATACGATAATGCGCAATTGACATCACGCATTTTGATAATGCGCTAAGGATTATTATTGCAAAACGTTTCAAAAGATGGACATTTTTAAAAAACGTCTGTCATTTCGACCAAAAACTCTTCAGATTTTAATATCCAAAAATAGTACAAGTCTTCAGATTCTAATATCCGAAAATAGTATATAATACTCGAAATAATGAATAATTTTTGAGTTTATGGATATGATTTCTTTACAAATATTGGAATAGGTAGAACTTCCAGATTCTAATAACCGAAATTAGTACAATAGGTCGGATTCTAGTATCCGAATAATCACAGTCAATTTGAGTTTTTGAATCTAATTTATTTATTTTTTTCATATTATAGTATCCGAATGCTTTGTGAATTTTCAAATTCGCAACTAGTGGTGGTGGTGCGGCGGTTATGGAGGTGGTGGTGGTGGTTTTAGCGGTGCAAGTTCTGCTTTTGACAACATATTCTAACCTTTCTAGGGACTCCAAAGCTCATTTACACTAATTGGATTTTTTTTTAGATTGCATAATTCATTTTCTCTTTTCCCGATCATGTATATAGAAAGTGATAAAACAATGAGTGAAAGATTGGAAATGAAGGTGGAGGTGGTGGTGGGGCTGTAGTTGTGGAAATGATGGTGGTTCAGAAGGGAAAGAGAAGGCGAAGAAGAAATATTAGGTTTTGGATATAAAAGGGCAAATTTGGATATTTAGGGATATTTTTGGGGTTGTATGTAGTAAATTGTTATAAGATTTGGGTGTTTTATTTAGCAGAGGTTACATGCAGTAAATTTGTAGTTGTATTTAGAATCGCCCTTGATGTCTTGATGACGAACATCAACGGTAGAATAAACGACGACGTCCCTTGTATGTTATGTTTTAGGAGTGTTCTCGACGGTTCGTCAAAAACTGCACGGGGTGCAATTCAATCTTTCCCGGCCAATCGCCGAACTTAGTTCAATAATCGGTTTTATTCATATTGTAGATCTCTTCAAAACACACAAGTTAAAATCATGTTTCTTGAATTAGTATTATGTGAACAGAGTGAAAAAAAAAAAAATCAAAATGATGTCCTGCTGATCAGAACCACCAAAATTCAGTGTTGATTTGCTTCTCTTACTCTGTTCCCGTATTGGAGTAATTGACATGATTTACATTGCACTTATGTGTTTCGACGAGATCTACAATATAAACGGAATCAATCGATGAATTAGGTCGGCAAAAAATCCAAATGCACGGGGTGCAGTCTTTTCGAGAAGTGGTGTCCAATAATCTTACCAGATTACTTTTTATCTTTATTATTAAAAAAATCACCTTGTTAGTTTATGCCAATTTTTTGTGAATAATTTGTCTTTTGAATCTAAAATGTACACATTATGATCAAAATTTTAAAAAAACTTTGACAAAAATCATCTAAAACAGAAATACTTTTTGAATTATTTTTGTCTTCATTTTGATTTTATTTTTTTAGTTCGGTTCATTATTTTATTCTTCTCGTTGAGACAAAGTAATAGTCCAAAAAAATTTATAAAAAACTATTAAGAGAAGAAAAAAATAGGGAATTGATTTTCACACTCCTCTTTTAGCCACCCACACTCCCTTCTTTTTTTTTGTCTTTATCCACCTAAATTTACTATCTTGCCCTTTATTCAATACACTTTTTCACACATTCAAGAATAATATTGTAAATTCATGTGGATAAAAAAAAAGGGAGTGTGAGTGGATAAAAGGGGAGTGTGAAAATCATTTTCCAAACAATAACAATCCAGAAAAGTTATTATGCAAAAACGCGCAATTTTTTTATTTATTATTCCTTGCTTATTGCTTAGAAGTTAGAAGCAATTAATTCCGTATAATTGGTAATAAATGGACTACGAGATGTCTTTTGACTCTTCAACCGGTGATCAGAGATACTCCATCAGTAGATCCTTTCTTTTGAAGTATTTTCAATCTTTTTTCTTTCATTAGGAAAAGGCGTGGTCTTCCCACTTTTAGTTTAAAGAGAGAAATCAGCCTCTTAATCGTAGCAATGTTAAATTCTCCTATATATATATGCTCACATCTTCTTGGCTACTACGACATTGCAAAACTTGGAGTAGATATCGTAAGTGTGAGGTTTTGATATGTGTACGTGTGAGTGTGTGATGGTGATTTTTATTTTATTTTTTTCTTCTAAAAAAAGCACAATAATCAACTCTAATAAGCAATATTAATAACAAACAGATCATCCAAAGTATTGCCAAATTGGATCCGGGTGGGGCTGCTGCCCAGCAGCAAGGAGCTGCGACTCACACGCTGTCGTTTCAACTTTCAAGCAGACACCATCTCATTCCTCCTTTAATACTTGTTTGGCTGGTCCTTCACACCACACCATGTTTGATGATTTTTTAGGGCTTATTTGGAGTCTAAAAATATGATTCAAACCCCGAGTTATTCTTTAAATACTTTCTATGGATTTACGTAAAATAGTAGTTCAATCCAATATCCGTAAAGGCTTTTTCGACATCCGTAGGAGCCCTATGAATTCTAAAACAGCTTTATTTTTTCGAGGAACTAATTTTGATTCAAGATGATTAAAACCGCTCATTAGTTTTAAAATACTTTTCATTGGTTCCTCGAAAAAAAATTAGCTCAATTCAATAACAATAAAGCTATTTCAAACTTCATGGGGCCCTTACGGATGCTAAAAAAGCCCTTACAGGTACCGGATTGACCTACTATTTTACATGAATCCATAGAAAAAAAAAATTATAAATAACTTGCGGTTTGAATCATATTTTTGAAACCTGAAATGGGCTCCACAAAATCATCAAACATGGTGTGGTGTGCAGGGCCAGCCAAACAAGGATTAAAGGAGGAATGAGATGTGGTGTGAAGGGCCAGCCAAACAAGGATTAAAAGAGGAATGAGATTGTGTCTGCTTGAAAGTTGAAACGGCAGCGTGTGAGTCGCAGCAGCCCCCAGGTCCGTGCCAAATTGGTTTGGGCCGGACTATTAAGAATCAAAAATTTTCTGAACGTAGCCTGTGTATCATATTATATACAAGTGTGTACCATAGTATAACCGGACTACGTTCAGAAAATTTGTGGTTTCCAATAGCTCCCCCATTGGTTTTCCTAGCAATTTAGGGGTATGGTGTTGTGTTGTGGTATTTTGGATTTTGTATCCTTACAAAGCACCTGTGCCCAACCTGCGATTAAAATCAAGGGCAAAGTCCACTTTGACCTTCTGTGGTTATCGTCATGTGCGGATATACCCCTCATAGTTTAAAAGTGAGCACATAACCTACATGTGTTTTCAAAAAGGGGTTCAGCACTAACTCCGTTAATGGAAACAATGAAATGCCTAAAATGCCCTTGTATATATACCTAGGGGCGATACACGCTAAGCCACCCTTCTCTCTCACTGCAACTCCTGAATCCTCCTCCACCTCCACGCTGGCGACCACCACGTACTCGGCCAGTTGGCCGTCCGTTGTCCTCCAGACCCAAATCTAGTTGGGGTTAGTTTTTCTCTTTCTTTTCTCTCTGTTTTCTGTGTTTCCAATTGTTTCTGCTGAAACCCACAACAGGCGAGGACAACCTCCCGATCGACGGCAACTTTTAGTTTAGTGTGGGAGCAAAGAGCTGGGTCACGTTTGATGGGTTTAGTTTTTATCGAAATTTTGTATGTTGAAATGGAAGATACATGGTCTATTTTATGAACTGGGTTTCTTCTATGATCTGATCTTTTTTTGAGAAGGAATCCAGTGGAGGAGTTTTTGGACGGAGAGTGGAGTTCCGATGACGGAGGCGGGGTTGCACGACGGTGGAGGTGGCAACGACGAATGGATCGCGGAGAAGTTCACCGGATCAGCGCGTATTATCAGGAGAAGTTGAAAACGGACCCTACGAACTCTGGCTCCTTAGAAATTAACCCACGCCAATAGTCCTACGGGCCGTCATCGATCCTCGCCGGAAAGTCGACGACCCTCGCTGGAAAGGACAGTGGTGGATAGAGGTGGCTGCTTCTATGATCTGATCGGAATGAAAGTCTTCAAACATGGCGCAGAGAGAGAGAGAGGATTGGGTCTGTGGGTGAACAGGAAGTGTGGGTTTTGTTAGACATTTGAGGGTAAAATGGACATAAATTTGTGTCTCACATGCTTGTTAGTCGTGTGTTTCACACTTGCCGTCAAAATGGACGGAAAAGGGTCTATGTGCTCATTTTTTGAAAGCACATGTATATTATGTGCTCACTTTTAAATCATGAGAGATGTATTTGCACATGACGATAACCACAAGAGGTCAAACTGGACTTTACCCTAAAATCAAATCATAGTTTGGTTGACACGATTAACACTTCAGTTAAAAATCTTTTAAAAACAGTACAAAAAGTTATACGAGTAACAAACGCGAAATGTTACATATGATATGGATAAGTTGTTCATGCAATACTAAAAATAAAAACGTTTTTAATATTGTCATAATCATATAAACTACAGATTCAAAAAATAGTCAGGGTAAAGAGCAAAAAGAATTATGTACATTTATTTTATTATATCATCATATACCTGAAGAGTAAAGAGTTAATACACACCCAGGGGTTGACCCAGTGGTAAGGGCGAATGACTGATTTTGGGAATACTCCCGGTTCGATTCCCCACCGGATGAGTACCCTAATAGTAAGTGGAGAACCGTGACTGGTGTGGCCGCGCTAGTTCCCCCGAGGTTTGGGTTGCGCAGTCGTGTCCAATTGTGGCTCTACTGTAGAGTTGTTCCTCGATTATAAAAAAAAAAAGAGTAGAGAGTTAATGAAGGAATACAACCAACTGATTTCATTGGCTTTGTGTTATAGTAATCAAGTTTAGTTAGTTTGTGTCACATTCAGGTTAATTGTGTAGTTAACGGGTGGACATGAAAACCTAAACGATAATTCATGTGTATTTTTCTCAGCCTCAGGTCAGTGCGATGAAATAAATAAAACACAATTTGTTTTTGGAATAATGTGCCTATATATTACGGAGTACCAAATTTTGTTGGCGGTGGAAGCTTTTGGGAGGCCATTTGAATTCTGCAAGGACATTCATGTGGTCTTCTCTTAAAAAAGAAGCGATGTAGGTTCACTCAGACAACATGTTTCGCCATCTTTCAGTTCAATTACTCCTATTTACAATCTTCCCCTGCATTCGGTATAATCATTCCCAAAAGTTTGCCATTTGAATTCTGCAAGGACATTCATGTCGTCGTCTACAAAAAGAAGTGATGTAGGTTCACTCAGACAACATATTTTGCCATCTTAATTTAAGTTCAATTACTCCTATTTACAATCTTCCCCACATTCGGTATAATCATTCCCAAAAGTTTGCTCCTTTTTCCCATTTGAACCAATCATTCTTAAAAGATCACAAGCCATCCCCCTTTATTCTCTCATCTCCCCCTCTCTCTCTAGAACCTAACCCTAGCCGCCGCCTCCGCCGCACATCTTTATCTCCCCCCTCCCCTCCTCTTCCCTCTTTTTCTCTCTCCCTCTTCTCTTTCTCTCTCCTCTCCCCCTTTCCCTTCCTATCCATTTCTCCATCGTCATGTGCTATTCAATGGCACGAGTCCAGTTCTCTAATCAGATTTGTTGGCGTCCATTCTGCTCTAGTTTGTTTGGGAGGAGGGTGGGTTCGAATGCTACCGCTTGGTAACGGTGGCGGCTGATGGTGGTGGGATGTGGTTTGTGGGGTTCGGAAGATAGTGCTCTAATGGTGGCTGAATCTGTTCGCCTGTCATGGTGGCAGCTTTGTAGGCTGGATCGGAAAGGCAGATCTGTTTGCATGTCATGGTGGCGGCTTTGTAGGCTAGATCGAAAAGGCAGATGGTTAGAATTAAAGTTTTCTTTATTTCATTTTTTGTTCGGATTTAGTCCGGATTATGTCCGAATTTAGTCCAATTTTGTCTGCATTTAGTCCAGTGGGTCTTTGACTGATTTCCACAGGTTTGATGCTGCCTTTGATATGCAGCTCTGTCATCCCAAGATGCCCAGTGTCTGGATACCAGCTCCACGTTTGCCGTTCAAGATTACGGTGTGGATGGGTAATGGCTCTTTCTTCTTAGGCGTTCAACATTACTTTCATCTCTTTCAAGATATGGCTGTTTTTCTGCATCTTTATTTTTGAATGGTTATCAGTAGCTGCTATATGTCTTGATCTATATTTGGTTGATTTTTTTTGTAGATGCCGTATGATTTGTTTGGATGAATTGAATGGGAATTTTTTTCCATGAAAAAAAAAACCATTCATTCTTAAATGTAACCCGTACATCACTTTCTATCACACATTAGCTAATTCTGCCTCCAAGTTGTGGTTTTTTTTTTTCAATCGGTAGAAGAGATCATTTTACATCATATATGAAATACAAACCAAGGACACTACATTAATTGTGAGAGTTCACAAGACAAACAAGCCCAACAATTCAACCAACACAAGAAATAAGCCCATTACATGATAGAAACAAAGAAAGGAAAAGTCGTCTGAGAAAAGAACCCCCACACACAGGTGGAGAGATTCAAACCTCTAACCCCCTAATGAGATACAATAGTCCTAACTAACTGAGCTAACCCAATTGGTTCTGCCTCCAAGTTGATCCCACCCCAAATGGCAAATGGAATCACTTCTGTTTGGTAATACAAATTATGGGTTTTCCAGATTTTTCCCCCCCCCCAAGATTGTATACAACAACAGGGGTTAGTGGGGGAGTTAGTATGTTAGTCCACAAGGAGACTCAGAGACTATCTATAGTCCTGAAACCCCAAAAGCCCACGACGAAGCTCGAACCCTGAAGATGCCAATTGGGCTAGAGCCCATTAGCGGGTTTTCCAAATTACTACTTTGCTTGTGTGCAATAACATTTCCATCCGAGGACGATGGTTACCCTATTGTTTTTTGCTTTTTCCAATCATATGATAGAAGAAGAATAAATACTAGTACTATCTTAATCCCAATTTAACCCCTTAACAAAAGGTATTCACAAGAGTTAAGTGCAGCTGTACAAGTTGTGGTGTTATGCTTTCTCAAGTCGAACCGTGAGTGGAAAGGTGGCTAGGTTGGTGTATCCTGAGCGTGGATGAGACCTGCACACGAAGCACCCGCATTAGTGCCCAAACCCGGATCGTGGGAGTCCGGGATAGGCACTCCGACGATCAAATAAGTAAGAGGGAAGAGGAGCTTCAAAATAGAGTTTTAGGGTTTCAGAGGGGGAGAATTTCAATACCTTCTTCCTGAGGGGGATTACTCCTTTTATAGGCATACGTAGCATGGAGATCAACCCACGCGTACACACCACGCGTACACACCACGCGCTTGGTAATGGGTTTGCCAATCTTGGCACTGGATAGGCTTCCCAATCATAGATCTGGTACTACTCCCACGATTCGCTCCTACCCGACTCTTCCTGACTTCCTCTTCAGGTCAGAGAGCAGAAGTGGCTCAGTGGTTGTCGGTTCTGCCGGCCGAGTTAGTCCGACTACACTCGAACTTCTGTAGAGTTGCTTATTGGTTCAGTGGGACGCCGCCGAACTAGAAGCTATGTCCTGTATCCGGTTCACGATTCTTCCACGGGTGAACGAACCTGGTTCGGCAAGTCAGGTCCTGTAGAAGCCCATCGAACGTTGCTCCGCCGTCCCATCCGACCCACAAGTCCATGGGTCTGGCTCATAGGTGTGACGTGGGCACCGCCTGGGTCCCTTCACCGAGCCGTGCCCGCCACAATAGCCCCTCAACTTCTCCTACCCTTGGACCAAGATGGGAGGAGTTGACCAATGGTTCCCTCAGATCTTCGAAAACGTCTTTTGCCGAGCCAGAGTTTGCCTGGGAACATCCCATGGTAGGTACACCGATCGGTACACGTCGGTCCTTCCCAAGAGACGAAGAGGCGTTTTGAATCCGGATAATGATATTCGCTGCAGAGGGGGCTCTGATGGGATTGCCTGGCTCAGAGATCGAACGATCAAGTTTGAAATTGAGACGGCAAAGAGGGCCACGTGGCAGAAGGGGGGATGCCGCGAGTACGGATCGATATAGGCTTTCCACGTGGCGCCTTTAGAGTGGGCGGGGTCGCGTCGCTTAGGTTCTGATGTGCGACCCCTAGGGTTTCCCCCTCCCACTCCTTCCATTATATAAGGGAGGGGGAGGCGAGACAAAACACACATTCACTCTCGCGCCCCTTTGCTCTCCCGTTCTCGCTCTTGCTCTGCAGCTGTTCTCGCCTCCATTGCTCTCCAGAATCCGTCATCGCACCACCGCTCACTGCTGCTCGAGTCCAACACTTCCAGGTAACTCCAATCTCTTTGATTCTTCGTTTCATGCTTGCCACGGCACCCAACACGCCTAATGGTACATTTTTACGTTAAAAAAACTCGATTTTTTCCTCTTCCAACGAGGTTATGCGGCCTCTTTTGGCTGTGATCCACCGCGTGGACCGCCAACAATGGCGGTCCTTGTACTCCGGTGGGGAATCCTCGACCTTTGCCACGATTTGGCATGTAAGACCTTGGTGTAACTCATGTTCCTCCGCCGAGGAGAATTTCATTGAATAGCCCCCGGCAGAGGCCATAGGCGTTCCACTGGAGGCACGCCAATAGGAGTGAAACCGTGCTGAAGTAGGATTTGACTTTATTCTTCCCTTTTTGTCTAGGTCTTCAGCATGGTGGATTGTTCTAGCTTCTACTCGCCGAACGTAGACCCGGACGCATATTCGGACCTCCAGGAGACCATTAAGAGCCTCGACAAAGGTTACCGGATGGGTCGCACGAGTTTCGATGAAAGCTCAAGCAACTTTGCTTGGCGAGCGGGACAACCTATCATCCCCGGCATCCATGTTCCGCTCCAAGTGGATGACAGATCGTCTAGGGATATCCTCTACGGCCGGGGCGATTCTCCCAATGCAGTTGCCGAGCCAATCCTACATGGCTCTGAGCTAGAAGAGGATCATGCCAAGCGCGCGACAGCTGGAGCTCAAGCGAGCACATCTACATCGGCGGGAACACCGCCGAACGCGCCCGACGCCGGAGGAGCGGGGGCTCCGAGACGACCGTCGAGGGATCTCGAAGCCATTTCTCCCTTGCCAACTAGTCTTGGACCCATGTCGTACAACCACCTCTACGGCAATGGACCAGGGGGCTTCACCAACGCGTTCCGGGTGAAGTATGAGATCCCGGATGATGTCTTAGTGGAGAGGGTAACCGGCGATAGAATCACCTTCGACGAAGACTTTATCATCCTTCCCCTATACGCCATCACCGAGGGAGGGGTAAGGTTTCCGATGAGCCCCTTCCTCCGTTACTTCTTGGCATCGTATAACCTCGCACCGATCCAGGTTTCGGTGAACACCTGGCGCATCTTTTGCCCAACAATGAGGTTAGCCGAGTCGAACAACATGCCCTTTACCTTAGGTGACTTGATGCTAATGTACGTGGTATCAAGGAACCTGGGGTACGACAAATACTATCTTACCACTCGGCAATTCTTCGACCATCTGGTGGACCGCCTCTACGACACCAAGAAGTGGGGGAACGTCCTGGTGAGGGTGTTTAGAAACTTTGAATGGGGCCCAATCAACCCCTTTCATGACCTCCCCTTCCCAACCCGGTCCGACGTGAGTGTAGAGAGGCCTTACATCATTCCTCGAGTGCAAGGATTCCCTGGCTATGGCTACATGGACGCCCCTGGTATTGCTTATACCTTGTCTTCATGCTTTCTATCGTACTTGGTAAACATTGCACCATACTAACACTCTTTTCATGTGCAGATTGCTCCGCAACGGCGAACAAGGGACACTTAATTATCGGCAAGTGGGCTAACTTAATTGCTCTCCTTCGGTGTGCCGACCGGGACGCTCCAACCTTGCTCGGCTACGAACCAACCTACCACAGCTTCGCTCACCGCAAGGACAAGAGCAAGATGGTAAGGAAAGCTGTGGATCTAGCTAGCGTCGCCGGGCAAGCGCTCTGGGATCAATATACTGCTCAAGATCTCTCCACCTCCAATCTACCGATCCGACAGGAGCAGCCCGAGCAGTTCCGATTGAGCAGCAGGAGCTCCCTGCTGCTGTCAACAACCAAACCTCGCGCTCAAGTCGCCGAAGACATCACAGCTCGGTCAGTGAGGAAGCGGACCATAGGGCCCAGAAAAGGGCCAAGATTGCTGAGGACGATGTGGAGGTCATCGGGGCCAGCCATGCCGAGATCGATGTCACCGAGGCCGACGAGCCCCTGGAGATCTTCTCGTCGGACTTCCAGTGCCCGGATGGGCACGTGATTACCACCGCTGATAGTCTGACGGAGAACCCACTCCTAGCCATGACCCTTCTCAATGGGGTGGCCCTCCCCAGTGATACGGGAAATTTGCAGGAGGGGAAGGCAACAATATGGACGAACTGTGCCTCTTCGTTGCCAAGGTAAATCTTATTTCGTTACCTTAGAATTTTCCTTCAGAGTTCTCCTTTCCAGATGTTAACATTTCAGTTATTGCAGGCCGAGCATTGTGTCAGCCAGGCCTACGAAGATATGAACGCCCTCCTCGACGCAAGGAGATCCCTCAAGGGGGATCTAAAGGTCAAGAGGGAGGAGGCGAAGGCGACCGCCGAGGAGATCGACAAACTGGAGGCGAAGCTTGTTGATGCAGCGGTCGGGCTGGAGGAGAGAGATCGACTGCTAAACGAGGTCAAGAACCTCAAGGCCGAGCGGGACCGACTGAAGGAGGATAAGAAGCGTCTGGAGGATGATCTGCCGAGGCAACTTGAGGAAGCCGGCGACGCTGGTTACAATGAGGCAGGGGAGTATTATTAGCAACAGGTCGAGGGCCTGGTCAAAAAGGCCTACAAGGATGGGGAGTTGAAGGGAATCGAAGAGACCCACGACACCTCCTTCCTCCTTGGGTACCAGGTTGGCCTTGACTATGCCGAGGTCCCCCAGGATGATCACCAAAGGGAACCTCTGGTGGTACCCCCAATGCAGCTGCCGAGTCACCTTCGTCCCTCTGAGCCAGATCTGCTTCGCTCCAAGTAGTCAAATCCCAACGCTGATACTTAGATTTTTTTTTGTATTTTCCTCCTCCTTTGTTTTTGTATTTGGGGTCGACAAATAACAACTTCCCACTGCCGAACCTCTACATTTGTAGGAGAGTTTCGTTTAAATGAAGTTAATGTTTTTATTTTTGTTCCATACTTCTGCACTCATGCACATGGTTTGATACTGTTTTAGCCCCAACTTGTGTTGTACCTAGCCCCTGCTTCAGTAGCAACCTACAGCCGGGTAGGATTCTGCCGGAGCAAAGATTAGGCAAAAGCTGGGCATGCCCCCTTCAGGTTATGGCATGTCTGGTTTCGCCGAACAAAAACCAAAAGAGCGTGCCTCGGTGCCCTTTAGGTCTTAAGCACAACAATCTCAGGGGGTAACACACCATTCGTAAAACAAAAAATTCCCAAACAAGAACTGTATTCGAACGGAAAACTCGTTAAGGGCTTTGCATAATTAGTCGAGAGCATAAAAGAAAAAGATAAAAAGTTAAGCGTAAAACATCCTAAGCAACTCTGCGTTCCAGTGGTTTGGTATAGCCGTGTCATCCATCTCGGAGAGTTCGTAGGAACCGTAGCCTACTTTCTTAACAACGCGAAATGGGCCCTCCCATTTTGGCATGAATTTCTTCAACTCCTTCGTCTGGACCACCTGGCCGAAGGACAAGATCGTCCACATTGAAAGGCTGGGTCTGCACGTTCTTGTTATAGCCCTGGCCAACTGCTATTGATAGGCCGTATACTTAACGTGGGCGTTATCTCCGAGATTGTCAACACGATCCGCTTTGGCGGCCAACATTGCATCATTCGCCAGAACGTCAAAAGTAGTAGTTCGAGCCGTGGGACAAGTAACTGCCACCGGAAGCACTGCCTCAACACTGAAAGCCATAGAGTAAGGAGTCCGGTCGGTGCCACGCCGTGGAGTGGTGCGATAGCCCCACAAGACGTCGGGCAACTCGTCCGCCCATTTTCCGCGCTTATTGGTGAGTCGGCGCTTCAACCCGGCGGAAATAGCTTTGTTGGCAGCTTCAGCCTGCCCATTCCCTTAATGATAGGAGACGGAGGCTGTCTTCATCTGAATTCCACGCTTTTTGTACAGGGCCTTAATAGCGTCGGCCACAAATTGGGTGCCATTGTCAGATAGGGATGGCAAAGTGAACCGAACCGATGGGTACTCGAACCGTAACCGATTTTTTCCCCAAACCATAACCGAAAAATTCCCCATGGGTGCAGGTATGGTAGAGGATGTGAGATAACCGAATGGGTTTGGTTCAGTTATGGTTCAGTAGATACCCGAACCGATTCCCGAACCGAACCGAATCGAAACCATATATATATAAAGAGACTAGGGGTCAATGTGCACACTTCAAGAAATGTTAGGGACCATCTTGTTGCATGTGTTAAGGTATAAGGACCTGGAGTGTGATAACCCTTTATAAATATAAATTTATTTATTTATTTATTTACTAACAATAACAGTAGGGTTCACAGAAATCAGAATCGGCCCTCTCTCACCTCTCTCTCACAAAATCACAAACTCTCAGTCTCTCACGCCGAAGCCTCTCTTCTCCGTCCGCCGTCTCTCTCTCTCGCCGTCGATCATTAAAGCAGCGCTAATTTCTAGTTTAGGTCTTTCTCTCCATCCAACTTCATCGCATTCATGGTCACCGGACGAAATCAAAGGATGTTTTGCTCTTCGCTGGTGCGATCTACCCCATTCCTTCAAAGCCTTATCAGGCATGTATTTGCACATTTATAGGTTTGTAATGAATGTATTTGTACACGTATAGGTTTTGGGTATAAGATAAATGTATTTGACTTGGAAATATCTGTGGATTTGAACTGATTTGAGGTTTTATGGCGTTTATTTTGAGTATTGAACGTGATCTATTTTTGTACCATGAATGATTCCGTTACTGGGTTGATGAAGATATTATTTTTATGAGGTTACCCGTTCGGTTCGGGTATAACCCGAAACCCATTCGGTTTGGTTATGGAACAACTAGTCCCACCCCGTTCGATTATCGGGGCGGATTCAGGTACGGGAACATTTTCGGGTATCGGGTACGGTTATTCCAATATCCACCCCGATCCGCCCAGTTGCCATCCCTATTGTCAAACACAATGGCATACGGCACACCAAACTGGGTAAAGATTTGCTTCCAAAGGAAACTCTCGACGTCGGCGGCCGTGATGGTTATGAGCGCCTTGGCCTCCACCCATTTAGTATAGTAATCTGTGGCAGTAATGATGTGCGTGAAACCGCCGGTGGCTTTAGGCAACTTTCCGATGATGTCAACCCCCCATTGGGCGAAGGGCCAAGGGCTGAAGACCGGTTGTAGGGGCAGGGTTGGCTGATGTAGAAGCGGATAGTGCTTTTGGCACGGCTCGCACTGCTTGGCAAACTCGGTAGCTGAATGCACCATCTTTTTCCACCAATAACCTTAGGAAAGAGCACGATCGGCCAAGGATCGGTCGCCGGTGTGACAACCAGCACTCCCACCGTGGAGTTCTTTGAGGATGTCTGGTACCTCTTGCTCGTGGACCACACGGAGGTCGGGTCCAGTGTAACATCGGCAATACAGCACGCCGGAGGGATTGAGGAAATACGAGGCGGACTGGCAGCGAATCTTATGAGCTTCCTTGCGATCGGTGGGAAGGGAGGCATGCTTTAAATAGGAGATCAAAGGATCCATCCAACTTGGAGCAAATGAATTTCCATGACCTCCTGTTGCTCTGGCTCGAAGCTCAGTGAAGGAATGTCGCCAAGGACTATTGTTCGACTTCCATCATGCGTGGCACAGACGGCTCTGAGGCCAGCCAGAGCATCGGCGTGCGAGTTGAGGTCGCGACCGACATGATTAAAACACATTTCGAAAAGAACCGGTCAAGGCAATAACTTGGCTCATGTACTTGTTCATGCGCGCGTCCTTGGCTTCATAGTCATCGTTGAGTTGGTTTACAACGAGCTGGGAGTCACTGTAGACTTGAACCTCTTCGGCGCCCATATGCCTGGCCAATCTAAGCCCAGCGATTAATGCTTTGTATTCGGCTTCATTGTTGGTAGCAGGGAAGCCAATACTGAGGGCGTGCTCATGCATGGTGTCGCTCGGTGATACCAACACAAGCCCGGCGTCGGCCCCTCGATTGTTAGACGCTCCATCAACGTGAAGACGTCAGGCATGGCCGATGAAAACTTTGGCTCGATGAGAGGGGATGGGGCGCTTAGTTATGAACTCAGCGTGCGTTGGGTGGCTCGATCGAGGTCCGAGAGCTGGCACGGCTGACTCAGTGACTGGAACTGGTTCGTCATCATTTAGGACTAGTCCAGGAGAGAACTCGGCGACGAAGTCCGCCAGCACCTGTCCTTTGATTGCCGTTCGGGGCTGATATCGTATGTCGAAGTTAGCCAACTCTAGGGACCATTTGCAAAGTTGATTTGACAAGTCTGCCTTTCGAAGGACGGTCTTCAATGGATACTCGGTAATAACCACAATGGTGAAACTTTGGAAGTACGGCAAGAGCTTTCTCTTTGCCGTGACCAATGTGAGTGGCAACTTCTCGATTGGCAGGTAGCGGGTCTCGGCGGGCAACAGCATCTTGTTGATGTAATAAATTGATTGTTGGTCAATACCATGCTCGGTGCTTTCCCGCTGAACCAAAACTGCACTCGTTGCATGTTCGAAAACAGCAAGGTAGAGGTAGAGCTCTTCTTCTTCCTTTGGCACGACAAGCAAAGGGGCTCGAGTCAGGCACTCTTTTAGTTCGGTAAGAGCACGATCACACTCTGCCGTCCAATGAAAGCTTCTCCGGCTATTACCCTTGATTGATTGAAAGAACGCCCGGCAGACATCCGAGCACTTGCTGATGAAACGGTTAAGGGCAGCAGCCATGCCGGCGAGACGCTGGACCTCTTTCACCATGGCAGGGGCCCTAAGTTCCTGGATGGATTTGATTTGACTTGGGTCGGCTTCAATTCCTCGACGTGTGACCAAATGTCCAAGGAACTTGCCAAACCCAACACCAAATGCACACTTATTGGCATTAAGCTTCAGGCCGAACTTTTTTAGTACGTTGAATATCTCACCGAGGTGGAGAAGATGGTTGGCTGCGTCCTTGCTCTTCACAACCATATCGTCGATATATGCCTCCATCACCCGGCTGAGCAACCCTTTGAACAGCAGGGCTATCATACATTGAAACGTGGCCCCGGCGTTCTTCAACCCAAAGGGCATCACTAAGTAGCAATACGTGTCGTTGGGGGTAATGAAGGCTGTCATCTCCTAGTCTTTCTCGTCCATAGCGGTCTGGTGGTACCCCCGATACGCATCCATGAAGCTCAAACGCGCATATCCGGTAGTGGCATCCACCAACTGGTTGATCCATGGACAAGGGAAACAGTCCTTGGGACATGCATCGTTAAGGTCGGTGAAATCGATGCATACCCGCCACTTTCCATTTTTCTTTCGGACCACCACCGGATTTGCCAACCACGTTGGATACTGAACCTTACGAATTGCTCCGGCATTAATGAGGCGTTCAACCTCCTCATTCACAGCATCTGCATGCATCGCTGAGGCTCGGCAAGGCTTCTGTACGATGGGCCTCCTGCCTGGGTCAACGTTCAATGAGTGTTTAATCACAGCAGGACTCACGTCTGGCATCTCGTATGGGCTCCATGTGAAGACCTCTCTATTATCTCTAAGGAATTGGACTAATTGATCTCGCTCGGCTTCATCGAGCTCCAAGCCAACCATAAAGAACCGAGTTCTATCTTCATTGATTGGTACCCGAACCAGATCTTCCACGGCTCTATCACTAGCCGGTCTTCTGATTTCATCTGGTCCTTATAATGCTTCCTTCATGGCCTCGCCGAACACGCTTCCCTCCAGCAACTCAGGGACCTCAATCCATTGGACCTCCTTTGCTTTGCCATTTTCGCAGACGGAATTAACAAAACATTTTTTGGAAGCCATCTGATCTCCCTTGATGGTTTCCAGTCGTCCAAATTCGCCGATAAATCGAACACATTGGTGGAGAATGGATGCAACAGCCTTCATGTCGTGCAACCAGTTGCGACCCAGAATGGCATTATAGGGGCTCGGTGAGTTAACCACGATGAACTCCACATCTAGCTGTACCGAACCGGCATAGACCGAAAGTACGATCATGCTAACCGGATATACCAGAATCCCAGTAAATCCAACTAGGGGGCGTCCACCAGGGTCAATTGATCTTTGGTGAGGCCGAGGGCCTTGAACGCCGAGTAATACAGAGACTCTGCCGAACTACCCTGATCAATAAACACTTGGCGGACCATCTTCCGTTGGAAGGGTATTGAGAGGACCAAAGCATCATTGTGGGGAAAGGACACCCCTTCCATATCCTGCTCGGTGAACGTGATCTCCACGTGTGACGAGCATCCATCTTACGCTTCGAAGATGGTTGTATCACCATCACCTCAGAATGAGATGGCTGATACAGTTCTCTGTGAAGCTCGTTGGCCCGGCCCTGATCCATCGGACCATGTATGCATTGTACCACGCCGTCTAGGATCCAGCCCCTCGGCTGGATTCCTGCGTCCGGCGACTAAGTTCGGTCGATCCACCGATCCATCCTCCCTTGCTGGACGAGCTCCTCAAGATAAATCTTGTACGGCTGGCACGCCGCTGTATAATGTCCCTGTTCATTGTGAAACGAACAGTACACCCGTTGGTTCGGCTCACGCCCATCAGCGGTCCCCAACTTTTTCGCTGCCCCTATTGGCCATTGGAATCCAGGCAACCGTCCGGACTCACAGAGCATGCGGAAGATGGGTTCTCTGAAATAGGTTGTGATGGCAATGTGGTCCCGTCCATCGCTTGGCGGTCGGTCCCATGTCTTGCCGCTTCTCCTATTTCTGCCAACTCCAGTGCCCTCCTTCTTGGCAACGGTGTTGACTTGCTCTTCACTTCCTTCGCCGCCGGTTTTGTCGGGTCGGCAACTTCTGCAACAACGGAGCCTCTGATATATTCCTCAAGCTCAAATCCGACATGTCGCTCGGCGGCCAGAGCATTAGCTCTTTAGAGAGATCAGAGGTTCGATCAAGTCCACGTTTGAACGAGGTGGCTGCAGTCTTTTGGTCACAGCTTTCAACCAGATTGTAGACGTTGTAGAAGCGATCCGAATAATCCTTCAACGACTCGCTGACCTTCCACCTTAAGTCCGTCAAAGCCTCAACAATCTTTGGTCGCCGATTGTTCGCGACAAACCAAGATGTGAAAGAACGCTCCAATTCGCCAAAGCTATTGATTGACCCAGACTTAAGTTGCGTGTACCACAGCATGGCGGCGTCCGGTAAACTCAAAGAAAAAGTTCGGCACATCATAGCCTCGCTAAGTCCACAGAGTGCAGCCATGGATCTGAACTGCTGCACATGGGTCGGAGCATCCGACTTCGGATTATAGGTGTTAAACTTCGGGACCTTGAAGTTTGAAAGGGGAACTTTTTCCGTAATGGCCTTAGAAAAAGGCAACCCTGCCTTCTCGGCTGTGATCACAGTCGTGTCCCGATGGTTCAGCGCAATGACTGCCGAAGGTGCGACGTATGTTTCGTGGACAGCGTCCCTTGAACGCTTATCGGAAAGCGGTACTCGAGGTCCTCGGCCGCCAATACTCGGCTCAGGTGAGTTCTGCCTCTTGGACACCGATGTTGCCTTTACATTTTCCTTCCTTGGGGGTGGAACCATGTGATGTTGTGCCACCCGGTAGGTGGTTCTCTCACCGGTCTGGGTGTTCACCACAGTTAAGGCTCGACCGCCGCTGCTAACCTCGCACCTCTCTTCTGGGAGCAGCCCCTGGCTGTCCTCCTCTTGTGCTCGAGACGGTCCTACATAATGCCTCGGCGATTGCCGTTGGGAATTATGGGCAGAGTGCCCCCGGCGAACGCCGTTGGGGATGGTGTGTTGTATGCCCCGGTGAACGCTGTTGGGAATGGCGTGTGGAGTGCCCCGAGGAACGTTGTCGTGAATGGGTGGCCACTCCTTTCTCACGGTCTTCATGTCGCTGATCCCCAAACCTGGTGGCGTATCTATCATCCCGGGGGTCGTGAGACCCAGTGGGATGGTCGTGGGAATTCCTGCATCTCTCATGTTGACGGTCTGAGGTGCCACCTCGGTCTGTGTTCGCCCTCGAGATCTCGTGCGAGCGCTAGAGGCCGTGGCGCTTGTCTCTAGAAGAAGTGTTCGGCGAGGATTGTCATTGCCGAATAGCTCGTTGTGAGAAGACGCTCGGCGTCTTGATTCTAGATGAATGCGTCCACTAGCATCTAGGCGACACAGTGGGCCGAGCCTCATGAAGGCGGAGGCCCTATCAGTGTCAGCCGTTTGGGTCGGATGGGTCGCATTCCTCCTTCGACGTCGTTCCCTAGATCTAGAGACGGGAGGGGCCTCCTGGTGCGCTTGAAGTTCTCGTACCTGCGTCCTTAGTCGCAGCAGCTCCTTTGCCATACTCACCGGGAGCTCTAGTGGAGGAGGTGGAATCGTAAGGCTAGCCGCCGAGCAGTTGACCCCATTGATGTGGAACGAAGCCGTTCCTACAGCATGGCTACCCGTCCCAGCAACAGTTGAACCCAACATTATGGAGCCATCGGGTCCCCTAGAAGGGGTGCCCATAAGCCCTAGATCCGCCCGTACTTACTGTGTTGTTGGGGAGGATTGGTAAGCCAGGGGGTTCGGAGTGAAGTGCGCGAGACCAAGAAGTCGTCCATCCGCGCCAGTCATCTTTAGGCGAGGTAAGGAGGGAAAGGAAGGGAGGGTGTGAGGAGAAAGTGTGTCACCACAAGATCTGAGTTAATAAACGTCCCCAGCAGAGTCGCCAATTGTGGTGCTATGCTTTCTCCAGTCGAACCGTGAGTGGAAAGGTGGCTAGGTTGGTGTATCCTGAGCGTGGATGAGACCTGCGCACAAAGCACCCGCGTTAGCTCCCGAACCCGGATCGTGGGAGTCCGAGATTACACTCCGATAGTCAAATAAATAAGAGGGAAGAGGAGCTTTAAAATAGAATTTTAGGGTTTCAGAGGGGGAGAATTTCAATACCTTCTTCCTGAGGGGGATTACTCCTTTTATAGGCATAGGTAGCGTGGAGATCAACCCACGTGTACACACCACGCGCTCGGTAATGGGTCCGCCAATCTCGGCGCTGGATAGGCTTCCCAATCATAGATCTGGTACTACTCCCACTCCCACGATCCGCTCCTACAATAGGGGGAACGATGCCACGTCTCCCGCCACTCCTACCCGACTCTTCTTAACTTCCTCTTCAGGTCAAGGCGCAGGGGTGGCTCAGTGGTTGTCGGTTCTGCCGGCCGAGTTAGTCCGGCTACACTCGAACTTCTGTAGAGTTGCTTATTGGTTTGGTGGGACGCCGCCGAACTAGAAGCTATGTCCCGTATCCGAGTTCACGATTCTTCCGCGGGTGAATGAACCTGGTTCGGCAAGTTAGGTCCAGCAGAAGCCCATCGAAAGTTGCTCCGTCGTCCCATCCGACCCACGAGTCCATGGGTCTGGCTCATAGGTGACATGGGCACCGCCCGGGTCCCTTCACCGAGCCATGCCCGCCACACAAGTGTTGGGTCAACTACCCCACTCCTGGCTAGCCTAGTTTTAGTCAGGCTATCTTATAACCAAAAAATAAAGGGAATTGATTTTGACACTCCAATTTTAGCCACTGGCACTTCACTTTGTGTCTTAATCATGTGAGAAAACAAAACTAAAAATGGAGTGCCATTGGCTAAAAATGGAGTGCCAAAATCACATCCCAAAATAAAAGTTAATCAGGGCTCTCTCAAGACCCAAAAAAAAACCCATTAACAAAATTATTCCTCAGTTTTCAATAGCTTAATAAACTATTTTGTCTCATAAATAGACGTAGAAGCTAAGCAATAAACTGCTATGAACTCCAAAAAAGTTGAAAAGTGGTAAAGCTGACCCGAGAAATGTGTTCGTATAAGTCTCACTTTAGACGTTCAATCTTTGCTAAAGTCGTCATACTTCCCTCCAAGTTAGATTTAATATTCAGGTTTTTGCCGAGTAATTATTCAATGGTCTGGGGGCGCCGCCAAATAATTTTTCCGTTCTTTCCATGTACCATATGAAAAAGAATTACACAAGTCAATGTAAAACACCAGTGCAGTTTCAAGTTCCACTATGAAGAAACTGAAAAGAGGATCTATAAAACTCATTTATTTAAGTTGTGATGGTTTTCTTACAACTGTGAATGGCCATCAGTACTCTGCCTCTTTCACATTACTCCATTATTTCCAGAAGATCTTCCCTCAAATAGCCTCTCCCTTGCTTTTATTGCCTGCAACATGAAAATTCGCCCCATAAAAAATAATAAGAAGAAGATGAAGAAGAAGAAGAATATAATAATAATAATAATAATAATAATAATAATAATAATAATAAAGAATATGGTTAAAATCTCCATATGAATATGCAAAGCATAATATTATTAGATGCTATGCTTGTGTGTCTATTATTCTACATAGTAGATGATCCAGTGTGTAGAGTACGACTTACACACTGAAGATTGAATTATCGATTCTTGGGGAATATAAAATTTAGTTCACAGTCTTAGATTAAACTGAACACACCATAGCACGATGTTTTAGTAGGTCTGTCTTGACTACAGGGAATGGAACTAGTTCCAACTCATTGTGCTAGTACACTTTGTGTGTATTGAACGAGACCGTTTTGAAGTAATTGTTTTTGTATTGATTTTATAAGACAATTAGAACCTCATGATTATTATGAATATTTTGTATTGACTTTGATTTTTTTAAGAGTGAGATCCTCTTTAGGGTCAATAGTCTCGATAAGTTGGGTCACAACATTATATATATGATAACTACTTGAGTAAGCTTATAAATTTCGGTTATGTTAAACCCTGTAGGTGGATATTTGCATCCGACATATCGAATAAGTTAAGTAAAAAGTCTCAAGGTATTTTATAGATGTTGATTAAATATAATTGTCAGTAATTTGATTTAATCAACAGGTATTTGTAATCTTAACATGAGGAAAAATTTAAGTATTTAATAACGTGGAACTCGAAATATAATTTGAGATAGGGAAGAGAGTGCAATTATAATTCTGTAGTGGTATTAATTATAATTTGTGTAATAAGAAATAGAATCCTTGGAGGATTAGGATTTCTTAATTACACAAGGAGCCCAGTCCGTATTTATCCTTAGGTCTCTATCGTAGCCCTATATTCACGAAATAGAGAGAGACTGAGAGAGAGCAAAAAGATCGCAAAGGAATCCACCCTAAGTTCGTGTTCTAGGCGTGCGGGGCGAGGTTCTGTCTAGGTGAATCAGTAACACAGAAAGAAACAAGTCAACCAGCAATTGTGTCGCAGGGTGTTGAGGTAAAACCGTAGTTCCGCCTTGTAGGGTTTTCCGTTCATTTTGTTGTTCAATCTGTACGCGTCATTACTGGGTTCTGGGATTCGGTTTCCCAACACTTTTGCTTCAAATGTATTAGAATGGCTAGACATATTAAACAGCTTTCAGAGATTAAAGATGGAAATTGGACCTGCTTTTCCCAATTTGTGCGACTTGTTATTATAGAAAGCAGAATTGTTTGTACAATAGCACCAGCTTGTATCCCAATCCACAAGCCTTTTCCTCTCAGCTGTACCCAAAAAGCTAATGTGGCAGCCATTGGAATTCCAACAAGATAGAAGGCCCCAAGGTTGACATAAGCCCCTATATGCTGCCACCCACATCCCCTAGCAACACCTGATCCAAACAAAAAAATTAGTCAGGAATTATAATAAATGAAACCAACACCACAGAAGTTTTTCACACCTTACACTATTGGCCTCAAATATGGGGTCCTTTTCATGATAATCTCAGAAAAAAAGTTTAGAAAATCAGTAACCAAACAAATTTTATTCACTGATGTTATGGAAAATAATTCAACACATATTTCAAAAACTGCAACCAAACGAGGAACATCAAGATACAATATAGATAACCTGAAAGCACCCCTTGTAGACTATCCATTATAACAGAAAGGCAAACAAGCGGCGCCATGGAGGTGACATAGTCTACAACTTCTTTTTCATTGCTGAAAGTGTAACCAAAAATGCGTCGCGTGGCAAAGAGGGTTGCGCTCACTATTGTAGTCTCCATGACAGCAAGAAACATCACAACAAATACAGCAACCCGAGCCCCTTGTGGGTTTCCAGCTCCTAACTCATTTGAAACTCTAGTGCTGAAAGAAAGATAATTGCATAGATAATATTAGCTTATTATGTGTGAAACCACAGCTGTGAAGCACCAACATGTACAAGTCAACATTTTGCATGAGCATACCTGACGGCAGCACCAAATCCGTACGGTATGGCGTAAAGTGTTGAAATGGTATTGAGACTGTTCACAAAACTAAGAAGAAATTATGAGTGGTAATTTGCTGAAATCCCAATACCATAATTCCTAGTTTATATGGTAGAACATTCAGAATAGCCAACCAAAATATAAACCACCCACATTCTAAGACTCCTATACTAAATAACAACCATTCCCATTTTTCCTATTAGAAGATTCAGGATGTTGATCATCATATATTGAGATAGAGAGAGTACATACCATACAGAGAGCACAGAAGTTTCTAGCTCTGGATTTGGTAAAAGACCAGAAAGCAAGATAAGCAGCTCAAATGACCACCACTCAAGACTGCATTCATCATCCAAATAAAATCTCCATAGAATAATGAGAATAGCAAAGGAAATTAAGCCTTCATGCTCTGTTTAAGAAAATCGCATAGGTGGTAAACTGGATATATAACAAACAAAATTACCATAACATAACAGCAGAAGGAATAGCAAAGCTAAAGAACTCTCCAACTCCTCGTAACACATCCATTGAAATTGGAGCCCGGGTTTTTGCACAAGCAGAAGAGTACCTCATGTACAATACAAGGAAGATCACGTTCAACCAAATGGAAATGTCAATTGCTAATGCACCTCCAAGGTTATCCAATCCGGACTTGAACACTAGAACCCAACAAAGAGGTATGTGGAAAGCGAGAGTGGCACATGAACTTATGAGCATGGGAAGGGTCAGACTTTGCATTTGAAAGTACCGAACAAGTGGTTGAAGAATTGCATAGGCAAATATGGAGGGAACGAGCCACTTGGTGAATTTACCGGCTTCATGTGAGATTAGAGGGTCTTGGCCCATTAAAATAAGTACTTTCCCCATATTCATCCATAATATGGAGAGGGGGAGACAAACAATAATGAGAGAGAAAATAGCAGTGTAAGTTTGAGTCCCGATTTTTTGGTATTGTTGAGCTCCATAAGCTTGCCCACATAAGGTTTCCAGAGCACAGGCCATCCCTAACTGTTTCACAGGTAAAATTCATAGAGTTACAGGAAGAAATAAACACTAGTAGAATCCCTTAAACTGATACTTCAACAATCTATCATTTTGAGTCCTATATTGGTACTCGTAATCATTTCAGAAATATTTTAGGAATTGGGGTATTAAATTAAGTAAAATTTTAGAAATTCATAAACATCTTATATGGGTATCACAGCCACCCATAATCCGTGCATTTTCAGAAATTTCATATCTTTCTAGCTTTTGTATTTTCCTGTTACTGTGGACAACACCATGTTTTAGGCAGACTACAGATTAAAACCATTACACATTTACAACTAGGCTGTTAAAACTTAAGAAATACTGTCAGAAAGTAAACAAACAAACGGAAAACACATCAGAAATACTAACATAAGATTTTTCCACTAACTTATATGATACAGTGGGGCATCCTTTGTCTACTTTTTTCATTTCTTACTACTTAGGTGTCTAGGCCAATTTACGCACACATCGACTAATCTCTTAGAGACCAAACTCGCCCTCCATTAAAGGGGCCCATTTACAGCTGGGACTTACGGACTAGCCGCCAACCCTTGGGGTTGCATCCTTTGTTTACTTGACCAAATTGACCTGAAACATGGGTAGGTGTAGTTGGATTCGGCTGGAAAAGGAATGCTTATTGATTATTTGATTAAAAAGGGGCATCACTGCATGACAAAAGAGCGGCTTTCAATGCAGATTCAGAGAAAATGTCACAAAGTAGCAAACTATACAAAATATGCCAACCAATCCTTTTCAATACATTTCTTGGTACCCAAGGCTATCAAAAATATAATAGTTTAGTGTAAAGTAATCATATCTTGAACTTCTTGGTCAGAAAACAGATGAGTACCAAAAAATCAGCTTTATGTACCAAAACATCTTATATGGGTATCACAGCCACCCATAATCCGTGCATTTTCAGAAATTTCATATCTTTCTAGCTTTTGTATTTTCCTGTTACTGTGGACAACACCATGTTTTAGGCAGACTACAGATTAAAACCATTACACATTTACAACTAGGCTGTTAAAACTTAAGAAATACTGTCAGAAAGTAAACAAACAAACGGAAAACACATCAGAAATACTAACATAAGATTTTTCCACTAACTTATATGATACAGTGGGGCATCCTTTGTCTACTTTTTTCATTTCTTACTACTTAGGTGTCTAGGCCAATTTACGCACACATCGACTAATCTCTTAGAGACCAAACTCGCCCTCCATTAAAGGGGCCCATTTACAGCTGGGACTTACGGACTAGCCGCCAACCCTTGGGGTTGCATCCTTTGTTTACTTGACCAAATTGACCTGAAACATGGGTAGGTGTAGTTGGATTCGGCTGGAAAAGGAATGCTTATTGATTATTTGATTAAAAAGGGGCATCACTGCATGACAAAAGAGCGGCTTTCAATGCAGATTCAGAGAAAATGTCACAAAGTAGCAAACTATACAAAATATGCCAACCAATCCTTTTCAATACATTTCTTGGTACCCAAGGCTATCAAAAATATAATAGTTTAGTGTAAAGTAATCATATCTTGAACTTCTTGGTCAGAAAACAGATGAGTACCAAAAAATCAGCTTTATGTCAAAATTTGTTTGATAGTTTATTAGCCATGGCACGTAAAATGTCCTTTAGGTATGGGGCTATGGCTCTTACCAAATGGGCATAATCTTCAAACATGCTACTATACTTCCAAACAAAAATTGAATAATTGGTTGACAGTAGTTGCTTTATGAACATCATACCAATGGACCATGGTAAAGGTTACCAGACAAAATGTCCCCCCCACCCACTAAACAAAAGGAGAGAGAGTCATAAAAGGCTGCCTAAAGATTTCCAAAGGTGAGTGGCTACTCAGCAGTCAGCTGTCAGCACTATTCAAATTAGTCTATCCTAAAGGGAAGGAGTGGCTACTCCTTCCCTACCTCACCACTTCCACAAGGATAGAGGAAGTCTTGGTGGTATCACTTACCAATAAAGGGTTAATCAAAATGTCACTTCCACCTCATCCTTGTCAAGCACACTGTATCATTGTAAAAGAAATGATTTTTGCGCTCTACTTTTTTATATATACATTTTAAAACTTGTTTGTGTTTAAAATGTACGCAATAAAAAAAATTCGATGTACACTAAAGAAACGTTTTGAAGTGCATTTATAAAAAATTCAAGAGTAAAAATAGTTTTCCTTCAAAGTAACTAATCATTTCATTTTTCTCCACCAACAATGGCCTTTGGGGGTAGAATAAATTTTACAAGTTTCGAAAAGTCGAACTCCTTTTTAATTAACAAATCTATTGACAATACACACATTTTCTTGAAGTCCTCCTATTCGAATTATAAATTTGCTTCCATGTAATATCTTTTAGAAACTGCATGCAAGAACCAATCATTCTAAACTTTGTTTGGAGTGTTGGGGAGTGTAGAGGTGGTTTTTTGCAGAATAGTCAGATCGAGCTAGTTCCAAAATCGATCCAGAAATCAAGCGATGATTTTGCTTGACATAAACAGAAATCGATCGAGAGGGACGTCAAGCAATTTGGTACAGACTTTATTTCCGGACTAATAGCACCCCATAATACTCTCATGTCCCCTTTGGCTACATCGGTGAGAAATGAAAAGAAAGGGGTGTGGTTTCTCTTAATGATGAGAAATGAAAAGAAATGAGTATGTTTTCTACCATCTCATTTGGACAAATCTCTCACTTTCTCTTCTCACCAAATCTCACCACTTTTGGTGAGAAACAAAAATGGCTTTATGAGGGATTCTTGATTCTCACCTTTTTTACCATCCAAACAAAGGAGAGAAACCTCCTCTCCTCCATTTCTTTTCTTTTCTCCCGAAAACCCACCATCCAAAAGGGTTGTCAGGGCTGCGATTTTCATTGCTTTAGAACCTAGAAGTTAAGGAATTTCTGTCGCATGGTACGAAGGAATTTCACAAAAGGGTGCAACAAAAAAATAGTAATAATTACATATCATATGAATGATATAGTGATGGCTTGATTGTACAATAAATATTCAATCATAGTGAAATAAATGCCATAAATATGGTCCCACTGAATTCAAGACTGATTTTTTTTGGTAATGCAGGGTGTCGCGGGATCCAGGGATCCTGTAGGGCGGGGTGCTCTACAGGCCCTGTAGGGCGCACCTAAGTCATCTATCTCGGCAATGGACGACTCGGATTTTAATCCAAACAATGGACGGCTCAAATCAATAGGAGTTCGGATTAAATCCAAGCCATCGGTGCCAAAATGGACGGCCGGATCGGCTGCCCTACACGCCCCGCAGTGCAGGCCGCAGTGCAGGAATCCCCAATCCGGGTGTCACGAGCCGACTTATGTGCACCTCGGACTATTACAAGCAGCCCCTCCACTGCCGTCTCGGACTATTACAAGCAGCCCCTCCACTGCCGTTTTAGCATGAGGTGGCCCCAAGAGTTGTTTGCAAAGGGAATCCCACCTAAAACCTTACGAGGGAGCAAACCTTAAGTCTCGGGCTAAGTCCACCAGGACGGGTTTCATGACTGATTTTTTATCTAGTTAAAGGCCAATCAAACAAGTTTTTCGAAGGCATATAGATAACGTCCATGTCCCCTGTTGTTATAATTAAGCTAGCATACAGATGCAGCAACAAGAAGAGAAAGAGAGGAAGGGGGATAAGATTACCAGAAAACTGTAGCCGGTGACGCCGGAGAGAGAGGTAGCAATGGCGGTGCTAGAGAGAGAAAGTTCACCGAGGTGGCCGACCATCATGGTGGATATAACTTGCAACAAGTACTGACTCAGAGTCACCACCACCATCGGTGCCGCTATAAAACCCAACCTCTTCATCTCCCCAACCAAAACTCCCCATGTTATCGAACTACTCTCTGATGATGTCTTCTCTCCCTCCTTCACTAGCAGCAAGCCCTCTTCCATTCTCTCTCTCTCTCTCTCTCTCTCTCTCTCTCTCTCTCTCTAGCACATTCACATCTTGCAGGAATCGAAAGAAAACACGTACACGTTTGTTTATACGCACATAGGGAGGCTTTGGAAATTTGTGGTTCTTTTTGTCTTGTAGCGTGAGTGGAATGTTGGAAGTTTGTTTTTGTTTGTCCCTGGCCCTTTAGGTCTCAAAACCCAATAGTTATCTCAGCGTTAGGTCTCAATACCTTGAGGTAATGAATAGGGAGAGATAACTAAAAAAATTAAAGTCATAAAATTGAAAAAAAATTATTGAAAATTGTGCGCAAAAAAAAGTTGGGCTTTGAGATTTAAAGCGAACATAGTAGCTGCCTCGAAGTTGATCCCATCCAAATGGAATCATTTCAGTTTGGAAACACTTACAATTAATTTTTCTTGTTGCTACAATTTCAAATCATTTGCATAAATTATCTACATATTTGGTCCAAGTATGAAGCTTCCATCAACCATCTATTTAGCACTACAATAACACCTGCTTTGCATGTATACAAGAACACATTCATCCATAGATCATCCCAGCTAGTTGTTGTATTTAATTTGAAATTTTAATCTCAGTCTATTTATTTTGCTGTATAACCTATCTAGACCTCCTGGGAGTTTTGATTCAATCATCTATGCAATTAAGGTTGGCATGGGATAATCTGCAAGTGACAACTAAAGCAGAGGGGAGGTTAGTGAAATTTTAGAAACGAGAGGGGAGGTTTTTGTATTTATTAGAAACCTCATGGGACGTAAGTGAAATTTACCTAAAAACCAAGAGAAATACCTCTTTCTTCCGTCTCTCTCTTCTCACTCATCCCCCCATGTGCATGTGTGCATATGGAGTATGGTCAAACACAGTAGCAGCCTTACGGAACCTATAAGCCTATAAGGCATGCCTCTCTCTCTCTCTCTCTCTCGCCCTCTCTCTCTCTTCTCTCTCCTAAAGTACTACTCTCTCCGTCCCTTTATTATAGTCCAGTATCCCATTTTGGGTTGTCCCTTAATAAGTGTCTATTTTGTAAAGTTAGTGGGTAAAAGTTGGTGAATTGTCTATTTTGTCCCTAAAAGTAG
>JAOTQK010000004.1:8816582-8845608 GCA_025642025.1 Rhododendron ferrugineum
ATTTTTTTGGGATCCGGAATGGGGCCAAACGCGATTGTCCCTGCACGGATCCCTGCAAACTGTCATTACTCTTAGCAGGACTGCATCAAGAACGTGCCAGCATTAGATGCCATTGATAATTAGGGGCCATGGAGTATTTTGAAAATAGCGGCATCTTTGACTCCTTCCACACCGTTTTCCTTCTGCTTACTTTTTGTCAAAAATCTCAAATAATGATTTTTTTGGTTTTTTCAAAGCTACCTAGAGGCTAGATGTGTCGTAACGTCACCGTTGTTTTTGTTATTGTTGATTTTTCTTAAATAAATAAATAAATAAATTCCGTTGATTGACATAATGTTGGTTGTTTATAACCTCATGTATGACAATATTATCCCCAAGGTTATATTTATTTTTTACTATAATCTCCACTCATCACATTTACCCTAAATTGAAGACATTCTCGAGGACTATTCCTTGTAAACTACTCTGTCTATTTCTTTTTTAGAGTCTATTATTTCATTTTGTACTGTCCCTTAATAAATGTTCATTTTATAAAATTAGAGGGTAAAAATTGGTACATTTTTTTTATTTTGCTCATAAAAGTATATTACATTTTGAATAGTGAGTAAAATGTAATAATAATGTCTCTATAGAGAGTGGAAGTAATAGTTGATGTGAAAGATGATGTTTCCTTAATAAGTTGAAGTTATGAAACTGGACACTTAAAAAGGGAGGAGGGAGTATAAATTTGATGATTACAACCCAACTACTTATTTTGTTTCTCTAAAACTAAAAAAAAAAAGGAGGAGGGAGTATAAATTTGATGATTACAACCCAACTACTTATTTTGTTTCTCTAAAATTGAAAAAAAGACATAGGCCCCATTCTGCTAAGGTTCTTATTTATTAAATATTTATGTCTCGCTTTACGAGACATGTCATTCTCTCACAATATATCACATTTAATTCAAAACAATAAGTACTAGTAACTTATTTATTTCCCTTTGCAAAATGGAGCCTTATTCAATTAAGCTGAGTTTAAACATTTACCATAAAGTTTGATTGCATAAAAAACCCCATAAGCTGAGTTTAAACATGCTTGATCAATCCCATACTTTCAAATGGAAGTTAGAGCATCTGCACCACTCTCGTTACTCCTCTTATTACGCTACAGTGGCGAGCAATTCTTGGAAAAGTCAGCAACATCAGCCTCGTGACTTTGATCGTTACTTTGCAAAGATCTAACTTTGCTACAGTTCCTCACTACAGGAGGCGAGGAACTATTCATAAGTTGTTTTAATGTTTTATTGGTTTAATTGTTAACTTGTCCCCACTTGTTCTCATAATCAAATTTATGCTCTACAAGATCTCAAATAAAGAGTAGATACTTAATCTTGGGAGCCCTAGAGGCAAAAATTAATTATGATTCTTTAGTATAATATGATCAGAAAAATAAGATCTATACCGGTTCAAACGGATTGAAAATTGAAGCACTTAATTTTTTTAGGCTGTTTATATATTTAAAAATATGGTTAAAAAATTAAGTGCTCCAATTTTCAATCCGTTTAAACCGGTGCGAAGATTTTATTTTTCTGATCATATTATTCTAAAGGGTCATAATTAATTTTTATCTCTAGAGCTCTCATAATCAAGTTTTTACTTTATAGGGTCCCAAATAAAGAGCAAATACTTAATTATGAGAGGCCTAAAAATAAAATTTAATCATGACCCTTTAGAATAATATGATCAAAAAAATAAAATTTTTGCACCGGTTCAAACAGATTAAAAATTGTAGCACTTAATTTTTTTTAATAGACCGCTATAGATTATTACATTTGAGAAAGAAATAAAAAAAATTTAACATTTGAATATTATTTTGGAAGAAGATGGAAATAATATATTAGTAGACCATATGTTAGAATAGAGAGTCTGATGCACTATGCATTTTAAAAGTGAGTAGCTAAAGTAATAAAGTGGCATTTTAATGTGTAATTTGGTCTGAAATTTAGAGAGACTGATGTGGATGCTCTTAAATCACAACAGTTAGCGAACACGCATGCATCCAAATTAATGTGGTTGATTATATTAAAATGGTGAAATATTTTAAATACTAGATAATTAGGAAAGAAGACCGAGAGGGAAGCACACTTTTGCATAACTCTTAACCATTCTCTTTTGGAAATTGATTTTCACACTTCCATTTTATTCAAATTCATTCTATTTTTTGTCTTCATTCATTTCAAATTACAAAACTACACTTATGCTGTGTTTGATTTCGTTTTTGAATTTTTTTTTTTGAAAAATAGTAGGGATAATAAGTGGAGAGAGATAGAGAGAGAAATGTTGGAAGTAGGGAGAATCTAGGATAATCAAAACAAAAGAATAATCATGTAAAGCAAACACAACATTAATATATATTTTCTTTCACACATGAAGGATAATCATGTAATTCACATCGCTACAAAACAAAACAAAAAGTGCATTTGGATAAAATGAGATTGTGAATCAATTCCCTTTCTTTTTTGCAATAATCGATTGGATTTGGAAAAGAGAAACTTGGGACCATACATTGAGGCTGCACTATAGCTTAGCTCCACATGAAGCAAATGTGGGAACTCCATTTGGGTACCACTCAAATTCATTTTATCCAACCCTTAGAAAAGAAAATTCATTTCATTTTTTTGAAGTTTGACCTTTTGCAATGGCACCATATCATATCCTCATCATCATTAGCTTGTTTGGATCTCAACTTGGCAAACAAAATTTAAACTGCAAAAAAAAAAATATCCTCATCATCATTAATTCGAACAACAAGGTCCACCAAAAATTTAGGCCCCTGGCAACAAGGTCCACCAAAAATTTAGGTTTCTTCGAGCCTCCGGCTAACTTTTTTGGGACCTTTTTAGTTATGTTCTCTTAATTCTTGTTAAGTTTGGATCAAGTTTGTACATCATTAAGTTTTTTTTCAACGAGATCATTAAGTTTTTTTTCAACGAGAAGAATCAAAAAAAATGTAAAAGCGTAGACCAAAATTGCAAAAAAATTACATAATACGACAAAAAAATAAAAAAAAGTTTGTATCATGCCAAAAAAAACTTAAACAGTCAGGTTAAAGGGTCCTTAGCTGGTTGAACTGCAATGTCAAATTCATCCTACATTAGCAGGTTGTTTGCCGACCGGATTAGTTTCGGGTGGATATAGTATGAGGGGAGATGTGACAAAAGAGCGAATGCAAATACAAAAACACACGCACACACACAGATATATATATATATATATATATATATATATATATATATATATACAGTCCCCTTCCAATGAGAGATCCCTTATTGAGTTAAGTTAAGGACCTCTCCTTTTCCGATTGAATTTTGATGATCCGAACCGCTCAATGTGATCAGAACGTGATTTTGAGGGTTTTCGTGAGAAACCAGCAAAAAAATTGACGTCAGATCGTCAAAATATGATCGGAAACAATGTCAAACTCATGAGATCCTTAACTTAGCAAGTTAAGGAATCCCTTAATGAAAGCTCACTATATATATATACACCACAAATCCTATAAGGAATCCCTTAATTTTCTTACGGTGCACACCTCCCTTTTCCCTATCAAATTTCAATAATTCAAACCGTTTAATGTGTACAGAATGTGATTTTAAGGGTATTCGCGAAAAATCGGCAAAAAATCATACTAGAAAGTGCTTGTTTTGAGCAGTTTTTAATTGAATTGTTCAATGAAAACTACTCAGATAGAGCCCTTCCCGGTCATTTTTTTTGTCAATTTCTCGCGAATAATCTTAAAATCACGTTCTGAACACATTGAGCGACTCGGATCATCGAAATTCAATCGGGAAAGGGGACGTTCACACTTTAACACAATGTGAACGCCCTTCCAGGAAGGCTCGTGTGTGTGTATATATGTATGTATAGGTGGTTTGTTTAAATAATTTACAAAAGAGGGGAAATGTATATGTTTGGCTTGTTTTGGGATAGATATGAGTATGTGGATATATAACTAAAAAAGAATAGTAGCATTTTTCGTAATTAAGAAGGCGAATATCTCTCTCCACTTATTACAAGTTTTGAGGAAATTTTTTTGCTTTATTCTCAATAAGTTTCTTTAGGTATGTCCCTCCACTCATTATTACATCATTTTTCTTCTTCTCAAGACCCAAAACCAAACAAAGTGAATAACACCGGTCCTAATAATAGCTCCTTTTTCTCTCTCTAAAAATGAGAGTACGGTGCCGTTCCACTCTCTTTTTAAACTTTTTTTTTTAAAAAGAAGATAATTTCAAGCTTAAATATAATGAAAATAAAAAATAATTTTTAAATTTTTTTTGCACTGTTTAAAAGATCTCAATGAGATCTATCAAACAAGATCCATATTGGTAGGAAAATTATTTGCGTAAACACATTATTCTTGAGCTTGAAATTACTTTCATTTTCTAAAAGTTCCTTATTTACAAAACTGGAACACCCCTTACCTCTCTCTAACCCTAAAACAACCGCCACACTCCTATTCTCCTTCCTCTCCTTCCCCCTTGGGTTCATACCCCAAATTTGGGCGACAAGAGGAGAGGAACCAAGGCCTTCAGATCTGGTTTCCTTTCTCCACCAAAACCGTTTGTCGTTTGCCGCCGCTCCGCTTCTGGGGTTGCAGACGCGTGGTCGCCGGCTTTGGAGCTTGATCGGTGGGGGGCTAGGCAAGAGAAAAGTTGTTCAATAACGGAGGGGAATGTATTTTTTGATTTATTTCATTTTTGTCTGGATTTAGTTTGGTTTCTGTCCGAATTTAGTCCGTTGATTTGTTGGTCATGTGCTTGAAATTAGTTTTATTTTTTGTGTACCTGATCTCGCTAGGTGAGTTTGTAATAGGGTTGCACATATTATGCTCCGATTACCCTCTCTAATGGTTTGTCCGATCTATGAACACCCATTAGCCCCCATGTTCTCTCGGTTGTGTGGGCTTTTGCCTCACAGTTGATTACAATTTCTTACATTTGACAAAAATAAATAAATAAATAATACCACTCCTCTATCTTTATTATATCCAATCCCGGATGAATATAACATTCCAGGGATATTACATTCGGGTGACAAATACCACATATTCAAAGAAGCCGTAGGGGCATAACGGTCCTAGAAACACAAGACCGTGTTTATATATATATATATATATATATATATATATTATTATTATTATTTTTTTCGGTCAATCGGAAATTCCCGTGTTCATATTCGGCTGGTGCCCAAAAAATTGAAAAAAACAACAGTGGAGATTCGTTGTCTGATAGAGAGGAGAGGGAAAATCAAAACGCGGCCTTTATGCTCTCCGCACAGTATCCGTGGAGAGAGAGGAAGAGAGGGAAAGGAAAAGCAAAAAGCTGCATCTTCTCGACAAGCTTTGGATTTTCTACTTGACACTGGTCCCTCATTTTTCGAAGATCGAGTAAACAGAGAGAGAGAGAGAGAGAGAGAGAGAGAGAGAGAGAGAGAGCATTTCGAGGGTTTAAAGCTTCGATTTCGCGCTATAATCTGGTCTCTATACAACCTCTGAAGATAATCGTCGATTCTTCATCACTTCCTCATTTTCCGTCTCCTTCTAGTTGACTAGTCGACAGGTTTTACTGGGATATCTCTTCTCGGTTCGTAAGTAGATGAGATCTATCAGAGAGGTAAGTACTTTATTTTGCTTTCTTCAGAGAGTTCGTAAAAGATCGGCGAGTTAGTGGATCGTGTTGAGATTTAGGAGATTTCTAGTTTATGTATTTTGTAGTTTCTACGGTTACATGTTCTGTTACTTAAAAGAGACCATTGTGAGGTGTTTTTGAAGTTGGAGATCGGTTTTTTGGACCATCAAAGTACAGAACTTGGTGTCGATTTTTGGGCATAATTTATGAGAAAAGTGATTTACTGGTTCCTAAGTGATTTGTGTGACTTTGACTTTACCATCACGGACAAGCATATTGTGAGGTGTGTTTCGGATTGATCAGTTGAGCACTACAGTCTGTTTCCCATACTATGGTCCCCTCCATTAAGTTTGGCAGATAACTCGTGGGACCTTGTTAAAAGTTGGATTTCGCTTTTTGGGGGTAAAGAGAGGTTAGCTTTTTTGATCTATCTAATCTCTATCAACCGTTTGGCGAAGCTCATTCACACAACCCAGGTTTTAGATCAAGCATGTCGCAGAAAACTCGGGTTTCTCCTTCCATCCAGTCGATCAAATCATTGCCTGGGGATTTCAGGTTTATGGGTTTGCCGACCTTTTCTCCTTCGGAGAAGTCTGATGACATGAATCAACAGAAGGGTAATATGATCCCCATTGCCACCATTCCCGAAAACGGTGATTCAGCTGGTGACGTTGAAGGCGGCGAGGATGGTAATAACGACACGAATCAGGATAACGAAGAATCACCTTATAGTAGGTTTAATGTATTGGTTGAGACCAGGCCTTCTGTAGGTTCTGAGGATCTGGATTTGGCACCTCCATTGCGTTCCTTTGTCCCGTTGCGTACTGAATCCAAGTGGAGCGACACCAACCCGTATGCTGCAAAGAAGGTACTTAACGGCTCTAGTTTCAGTTCTAATTCAAATGTTGGGCTCAGACATTTGCTGTTTTTTCTTCTGTTAAAAGCATCATCTATTCTAGTATATTCTTAAGATGTTATAAAGGAATCCTCCTATGCTGGAAGATCCTCACATGAGTTTTCTGTTGTGTCGCATATAGCTTCTTAGAAGTGGAAAATTGGTGCTATGAATGCAAAGCAAAAGTTTGGTGCATTTGATGCTACAACAAAATTCAAGGCTAGACGTTCTTGTTAGGAAGCAGCAAGTGTGAGAGTTAGAAGTCATGATCACGTACTTAGGCCTGCTTTGTGATAGCTATGACTACTGTGGGTGGACATGAAGAACACATGTTTGCATCCAAGCATGCTTTGTGTACCCTCATTTTGTGTTTTTCCAGAGGATCTGCAATGGAACAAGATATCTTTTCCCCCAATCTTGCAAATATCATTGATGGCCTTTTGATCATTATGGACCCAGTGAACCATTCAATTGATTTGTTTACCTTTTTGAAGGATCTGATTCATAACATAAAACAGGATTTCATTTAGTTTTTAATGGGGTTAACTTGATTTTTTTTGTGATCGGCAGGATAACTTGATTGTTAGTTTTTTTCTTTTCAAATAATCTCTTGGTCTACATTTTCAAACCAAGTCATTGTTGTCGCTATATATTATGCTTGCGAAAAAAGTATGCGAAAGAAGTATTCGAAAAAACCAAGCGAACCATTCAATTGACCTTTTTGAAGTATCTGATTCATAACATAAAACAGGATTGCATTTAGTTTTTAATGGGGTTAACTTGATTGTTTTTTTTTTGATCAGCAGGGTAACTCAATTGTTAGTTTTTTTCTTTTTGAATAATCTCTTGGTCTACATTTTAAAAACCAATGTCATTGTGGAAAATGACATCTTGGATTCGTCCATGCTACTGGGCTGAATCATTACCACAAAAGATAATTGTGTCAGTTGAATAAAGCAAATGAGACGCTGTCACGCAGCTGCATTCCCTCATCTGGACCCATGTTGAAGCCCGCTATAAAATCTCCTTGCATGGCTTTACTGTATCAACTGGCTTAGTGCGTCAATCACAAGGATGACGACAATCAGAGAAAGGGGATCCTTCCCTGATCCTCCTCAAACAACAAGAGATCCATTGAGCTAACGACATGACCTGGTCATTAACCTAGATCTATTAGCCCCTCAGATTCAGACTAGAGTTTATCCCATGGGCCTAAGGACCGTCGAGTGCTTACTATTGAGCTATGTAGCACCAACGCACCAAAGTGGTCACCGTACCCGTGTCCAATACACCGCGGCTACCGATGTGCTGAGGCACGTCGAGCACGATGCATGTTCCCAACCTGTCATGCCCGTATCCCCATACCTCTGATTCCCCATTCTTTTTAGAATTGCAGTGTTCCGTGTCCGTGACTTGTCCATATTCTTTTCTGTCTTTGTGTTTCTTACTGTTCGAGCATCGTTTAGGAGAGTTGATATCACTACCCTGTTTGGGAGATCAACCATCGATACATATTATTAATTAATTAGTGATCATTTGTCTATTTATGTGTTTAGATTGCTTCATCAGATAATTCTTTGTCCCAATTAAAGTAATTTGGGGATAGGTGTATTTAGTGGAGTGTCCTTTTTGTGAAAGCAGGGCAAGTCATCCCAAATCTTATCAAGAGTTGGGAATGAAATATCTGTTACTTTGAAGGGTAGTGATTTTTCTTTGAGGCCACCAAGTATCTCTCATTGTTCCTATTTTGCAACGAGTAAGCGAAAGACTCTGTTATAATTCCTAAACATGGGGCTCTTCTACTGGTTTAAGGTTGCCAACAGAAAATTAATCTACAAGTTCACGGTCTTAGTATGGCTGGTTACTGACATGAAGTCAAATAATGCTGGTGCATATATATGCTTTCCACACGTGGGCAACCTATCATTAGAGGTGATGCTAAAGGACATGGTCTCTAGAGCAGTAATTCGTTAAGAAAGATCATTCAGTGTTTTCCTGCTCACTGATTGATTTTAAGTGATTAACGATCACGTTGTGCATCTTGGTTCCCACTTTGCTGTCTAATCAAAGAAATTTCAAACCTCAAACCCAATGTGTGTCATTTGTCAACATCTCTAAGCTGTAGCATGCTTTCTAAGTCGACTAGCTATACTTTATGTCATCTGTCATCCTATGCTGTCGATGTAGCCTTTTCCTGAGTGTTTGACGTCCATTACAATAGCTTCATGACCGTTATTTATCTGGGGCCCCTTCTTGTGTTACTCCTAACCTCCCGGGCCCATAAAATCATTTACAATTCTCTAACCAAAGTTAACCCTGTACTTGGTAAAAGAAACTTTTTTGATGTGTTGGTGTCCGACCATGGTTATGGAATTATGTTGCTTCTTATTTGGAGCTGAATTTGTTCAGTTTGGTGATTGTAGACCTAAAGTGGTATGAATATCTTGAAGAACATCTTATTTGGAAGCTGGGAATTTTGTTAAGGGCAAATGGAAATTATGTAGCAGTTCCTATGTGCCTTTGTCATACATTTGTGTGGTTGCAAACTTTTGCAATAGCATTGATGTGTTATATGGGACCATGAAGGTTGTATCTAAGCTGTTGAATGTTGGCTTTAGCACAGTCAACTCTGTAGTGATTTTATCACCTATGTGTAAAGTTTGCTTTTTCAGAAGCTTCAATATTGGATTCAAGTTCCTAATGGCGACTGGGAGCTGGGGAAGATGATGTCTACTACAGGGACCGAATCTGTCATATCACTGCCTGAGGGCAAAGTGAGCAAATCATTCAATATCCTGAATGTCTACCCTGTTTGATCGTTCTTTGATTTACCAAAACTTCCAATTGCTCATAACTTTTTTTTTAATTGTAGGTTTTAAAGGTGGATTCTGGAAGTCTGTTACCAGCGAATCCTGATATTCTGGATGGAGTAGATGATCTGATGCAACTAAGTTATCTAAATGAACCTTCAGTTTTATACAATCTTCAGTATCGATACAATCGAGATGTTATTTATGTAAGTGTCTTATACTATGGTTTTTATTTCGAATTTGCTCCTCAATTCTCTAGCTTGCCAGTATCTTCATGTGCCTCTAATTTTGTGTCTGTTTTAGACAAAAGCAGGGCCTGTGTTGGTTGCTATTAATCCCTTCAAGAAAGTCCCCTTGTATGGAAATAGTTATATTGAAGCATACAAGAGTAAATCTAATGAGAGCCCACATGTCTACGCTATCACAGATACAGCTATCCGGGAAATGATACGAGGTTGTTTAAGTTTGTTTTTTTAATTTGGCATCAGTCACCTTGTGTTTTGGGAACTCTTATGCTTTTTCTTCTTTTTCCTTCCAGATGAAGTAAATCAATCTATCATCATAAGGTGAGTCTACATTGCTTAATTGAGCTTAAATGTTTGCACCCTGCACGTCTGCACTCTGAAAACTTCCAATCTTCTATTAGCATTTTTATGTTTTGCAGTTTGTGATGGGAGAATTTCACTTACAGCTGGTGCTGTGTTGTATTTTGGCTCTGATTGATGCTTGTGTTTTTCTATGTTCAATTTATTTGCTAACTGTTTTGGTCTAGTATTCATTTTTCTTGCATGTTTCTTTTTTATGAAGAACAGACAGCCGATAAAGCTTGCATGTTCTCTTTAAATATGTTTAATTTCATAGCTACATTCCTACATTTTCTATGATTGTGATAATCTTATTGGCTCTTACCTTTCCTACTAGCTTCTTTGTATTTTTAAATTATGATGTACTAGAACTTTGCGAAACTGTTACGCATTGATCTTTTTCTTAGTGACTTGGGGGCCAATTGTAATTGTTAGGATGTTGGAAATGCACAAAGGGATTTTTCGAGGACACATTTGAGGTCTGTTATTGTTTTAATCTTTCCGCTGTGCAAAACGGTGTCTACGTCCTACATTTTTGTTTTTCTCCATAATGTCCTTAGTTCCATTTACTGTGCGTATCATGATGTAGGCTAAAATAACGTAACAACAACTTAATATGAAGAGGCAGCAAAACTTGACCATCCATTGTTTTGAGTTGAGACCCGTGTTTCCCGGGAATGCAAATACCCTGGTGAATTCCATTTTGGAACATATATTCCAAAATACGGTACACTATGCCATACGGTGAGTTTAGCAATCCAAAGCAATCCCCATATTTTTTGCATAAGCAAAATGTAATAAACCAAAAATCTAGAGGGAGATGGTTTCCTAGAGAATATGTTCAAAAATTGCCAGTTATGCACCTTGGGAATGTCTATTGCACTAATAATATGATAAGAAATTTTTTGTTGGCTTGGGAGCATAGTTATTAAAGGCGATAAGCGCACCGAGGTACCAAAGATCTGTGGGGTCTAGGCAAAAGGCAAGACGCAGAACTTGTTGAAGCGAGATGCACTTAGTTGAGAAAAGTAGCAAAAATATCATAGAGAAACAATTCAAAGTTAAATACAGGCCAACACTTGAAATACAAACTCTTAAGTAAAGTATCCAGCTTCAAGAACTCTATTATCAATGTGTATACATAGGTATTTACATATCAAGTGATTGTTTTTTGTAAACAACATCCTCTACTGCATGACCTTTTTTTTTTTGGAACATCTCTACTGCATGACTTGATTATGCTTCTTCTGGATGTCCAGTGGTGAAAGTGGAGCAGGAAAGACTGAGACGGCAAAGATAGCTATGCAATATTTGGCTGCGCTTGGAGGTGGTAGTGGAATAGAATATGAGATATTGAAAACTAATCCGATTTTGGAGGCCTTTGGTAATGCCAAAACATCAAGAAATGACAACTCAAGTCGATTTGTATGTTTTCTATTCTTTGCCCTGGCATCTGAGTTTTTCAATGGTGCAACAGATATACATTTATTCGTAGCAATTGCTACTCTTTGGATTGACTTTGAAACTTATTTCTCTTTCTGGTTGCAAGCAATAATTATGTCAATGACCTGTCACAGGGAAAGCTGATTGAAATTCACTTTAGTGAAACTGGAAAAATATCGGGTGCCAAGATTCAAACTTGTAAGATAGCTTTTGTAGCATTTTGGTCCTGCAATAAATTTACTCAGATTCAAAGGCTGACATTATACTTGTTTAATGTTTTCCTCCTGGCGTCATGGTTCTTAATCCTCTATAGTTTTACTTGAGAAGGTATTCTTATACTGCCCTCATCTCTGAATGTACTGGATTTGATTTAACATGCAATCCACTAATCCCACTTTTTAATTGCACAGTCTAGAGTGGTCCAATGCGCGGAGGGGGAACGGTCATATCATATATTTTATCAACTATGTGCAGGAGCTCCACCTGCCCTTAAAGGTATTTTATTTACCCGTTCCTGTTTCCTTGATGCATTTGTTGCATGTTCTGTGTTCTACAGTCTCCATCCCATTTCACATTCCAGTTGCATCAATATCCGAACATGCTTTCACCGTGTGCCATCCTCATATTCCACTAGTATCTTGAGCATGATTTTTGCCTTCCGGCATGGGAAGGCATTATTTTAGTTCTATCAGTATCAGATATCTTCTGGGAAAAGCTCCAATGTTCAGTACTAACTTATTTCGTAACTTTGTGATTTGAAAAACTGATTGTATCATGTTTGTGTATATGTAGTTCTTCAAGATTTATTCTCTACTTGTATTTGCAGTGCAACTTTTCCTTCATTATTTTGTTATTCATGCAATTTGCTTCTTGTAACGCAGAGAAGTTGAATCTGCAAACTTTGGATGATTACAAGTATTTGAGTCAAAGCACTTGCCATTCAATATCTGGAGTTGATGATGCTGAACAATTTCGCATCGTAACGGTATTTATCTTTCCTCTCGAAGAGCTATATTGCAACCAGTAATGCACGAAGATTTTTATTTTCCTTTGTCTCCTAGTATTTCCTAAAGGATTTGATTTGCATAAGAGCGTCATTGTGGCCGTTTGTATTCTTCAGGAAGCTCTTGATATTGTTCATGTTAGCGAAGAGGATCAAGAAAGCGTATTTGCAATGCTTGCGGCAGTATTGTGGTTGGGGAATATCTCCTTTACGGTTATTGACAATGAAAACCATGTCGAACCAGTGACAGATGAAGGTAACAATCTTCTGGAAGGATCAACTTCATCAGTTGCATGGTTCTCTGTCCATTTATCTTAGGGGCTGGTTTTTTGGGATGTAAATCTTGTAGTAGATGTACAAATACTGGAATATATACTTACAATCTGATACTGTTTGTCTTCTAGTATGATAAAGTGAGGTTTTAGATTAATTTTTACTACTAATCACACTCACAGTCACGCCACCTTAGATTTTCTCGGGCTTACGTGCTGTGGCAGCTAGCTGGAGTGTTTCTCTCAAGTGATTATGTTTGCGAACAAATGGGGTTTATATGGCTCATAGGGGGGTTTGACATCTGCCCAGGCCTGGCACCTAGGCAGGAACCAAGGGCTTCAGACCAGTAGAAAGCTAAATATTTTGTATCTGGAGTGTCTGCCTGTAAGTACCCTGCAGTTGGTGCAGCAACCATTCCACCAGTAGAACGAGTTTATATAGAAACTTTATTGACAAGCTGAACAAATTGCTATCCCGCATTCAGCTTTTTTATTTTCTCAATCTTCAATCATTGAATGGCTTAGTTGTTCGTGTATCCTTAGCCTTCCTAGTAGGGGTTGGTGCCTTTGGTCTTGGAACTTGATAATGAATTCCGTTTGCCTCCTGATCTTCAAGTTCTAAGGATTACACCTAATATAATCTGAATTTTGTAATGTAGTTCTATTGCCAGGCCATCTCAATCAATTATCAGAAAATATTTGCTTTCCTAATTGAGAAGTTTAATGATATCTGGTTGAGAGCAAGATAAGTTGGTAACTAGTTACTAGATGGATTAATCTATAACGATTGGTGGTTATTAGCATGGAATGGTAGGTCTGGGGCGCAGGCTACAGTGGATGGCCAGGGGTACAAAGGCCCACCAAGACCGGAGTGAGAGTGCTAACTGAGTTTGCGTACTGCTAATTACTTACTCATAGCCACAACTCCAGACATGTTTCCGGTATAATGAAATGGAGTTCAGCAGAGTGAGTTACATTTGAAATGCCCATTTAATTATGCCTATTAGTTCAAATGAGAATTCTAACTGATGAGTTATGGGTGATGCTTATTGAATCACGTGATGCGGAGTTTGGATGTTGAATTTGCAGGTCTAACCACAGTTGCTAAATTGATTGGGTGTACTATGGTGGAGCTAAAGCAAGCATTGTCAACACGCAAAATGAGAATTGGAAACGATACTATTATTCAAAAGCTCACTCAATCTCAGGTAAAATTTGTTTGCGGGATAACTTAACGTGAAGTGGTCATGGTGTTTTGGTATGAAAGAAGTGAGGTTTATTCATAGGTCCAAAAAAAATGTGTTGTAGAGTGCAGTCAATCTCTGGATGGTAATATAGTACCAGTAAACTTGAAGTCTACATGAGATAGCAACATTTTGATTAGTCAACAGATGTGTTCTTGTTTTCATTCTTGTTTTAAATGACACCACTTTTTGATGGGTCCCTTTCTTTTCTAGCTACACTTTTTCTTTCCCCTGAGATAGCAAGTAGCATGCCTTCTATTTTGGACTATGAAACATTCTGAATACAGTTTAAAAAGTGGTATTTTCTAGTGCGAAGATAACACTTCTTCGGCCATTCTCTGTATTTTTTCTTATTTTGGGATAAGTAAGCAAGTGTATTGAATGGGCACCTAGGGGGTGCAACCCATATACAAAAGAAAAGGGTGTACATGAAATGCAACCCAAGACAACACTCACTCCAGAGCTTCTACAAAATCCAAAATTGGTTTAAAAGATGGATCAATTGAACGGGAAAATCAGCTGTAAAAAAAGGAAAGCATATTGCTTTTGATTTAAGAATGGGCATCTCTATATCTATTGTGTTCTCTCTTAATAATCCTCATCACTGGCAAGCTTGCCCAGTGCCAAGCTCTCTTCCTCTACTTTGGCTCCCCTCCACAAACATAAAGTATCCTTCACTGACCGAGAGAACACCCACTCCAGCTCGAACAAAAGAAAGATCAAGGACCACAAATCTCTAGCCACATCGCAGTGAAGAATAAGATGGTTGACGGTTTCCTCATCATGCTTGCACATGCAACACCAATTAACATTTCTATGAATCAAATAGTAAGGATTTTTCCGTTACGGACCAATAAAAAAACTGATCTTTGATGGGGCCTTAGTTCCCCACACCTCTTTCCAAGGAAAGTCTACATTTCTATGTTTGACTAATGCATTATAGAAGGGCTTCACTTCTAACTTACCGGACTTTGCCTTAACCAAATTGCTGAATCCTCCTTCCCTTCGCCGGCTGTTCTCACTTGCAAGAGGTCCAAAACATGTGATTCAACTATCTTTTATTTTCTAATTTGACGTGCATCTATGGGATGCATGTGTCATTGGTTTGTTGAGTTAGGACAGTATTCCATTGGGTTCACATAATGCTAAAGCGTATTCTAGCATAGGATCCTGATAATTGGGTTCACATAATACTAAAGCGTATTCTAGCATAGGATCCTAGTAATTGGGTTCACATAATACTAAAGTGTGTTCTAGCATAGGATCCTGGTAGCGCAACGTTGTAGTGAAAAGATTGATGTTGTTCTGGTAGACGAGTTGGTTAGATCCTGGTTCTTGAATCCATGAGAGAGATTAACACCTTGAACACAAGTAATAGAGAAAATACTACAATTTGTTGAAAAGTTTGATCCCTTTCCCTTAGCATCACAACCCTATTTATATACTTCCTCTGCACCTAAAAAAGAGTCAACTACAAAAAGGCGTGCAATTTTCCGATCAAAAAATAAAATACTTCTGTGCATAATTTTAAATTTTTTTTGACACCAAATTAGAGATCTAATTCTCCTGCTAGCTTATGGGGTTGGCTTCTAATGTTCTATCCAAGGCTGTGCAACATGGTATGAGAGCTAGGTATCGGAGATGGGTAGGGTGTGTCTTTGGTCTGTACGCAGTAGGTGTTGCCAAGTGAGCACATTGCGCGTGAAGGTCTGAAGCGAAATCCCACATCGCCCGAGTATCCAAGTAATTTGAAGTATATAGGTGTGAGGGCACCCTCACTTCAACAACTAGCTTTTGGGGTTGAGTTCTACCCAAGTCTGTGTAACGAATACCGGTATTAACACCCTTGGAATCAAAATACAAAGAACTGAATGGGTACAAAGAACCTAACTAGTGGACTTGTATGCTTAACACAAAGTAGCACTTTTAGTACAAAGAAAGCAAGGTTGTCAAATCGTGAATCGAATCAAGAATCGGATCGATCCTTATTCGAATCGTGAATCGTAACGATTCAGTCCAATTTTCACAAACACATTGGAAATTGTATCTATGCACCTACATATGAAAGATACATTGTAACATTAAAAATTTTAAGCTTAAATCTATATTATAGTTTGTTTTCTATTTTTAATTTATGCTCACAAGGTCTAATAGGTGAGACAATGCATCCATATAGATATCATCCTCAACAATATTCAGAGTTCCTTGTATAATTACCATCTAGCAAATTAAAATTATAACATTTTAAAGACGTTGAGCACATCTATTGACTCACATTATAACAAATATGAAAATTTTACCATAATAAAATGCATAACTCATTGGTATAAGGTATCTTACTTGTAAAGCGACTTTTAATCTTTAAGAAGACGGAGGAAAAAAGGGTTAACATGCTTCGAATTAGAATAAATACCCATATTAACATATTTTAAATGAGAATAAGAATTTTCGTACTTAACAGTATACTATCTTATAATTTTGCTTTCCTAGAGGAAAAATTAAGGCGAATTGCATATGTGGGTTCTTATTAGTCGAACTGTGATAAACCTTGATTCACCTATAGTTTCGTATCATTTTTGCAAGAATCGTGAATCAAATTCCGAATCGAATTCGTGAATCGTATGATTCACTACCGATTGTATAACCTTGATTCACCTAATGATTCATATCGTTTTGCGTGAATCGTGAATCGTGCGATTTTGACAACTACAAAAAGTACCAACCGTGACACTGATTTAGTATTCCCACATCATTAATGAGCAACTAATTGAGTACTTATTCTTTGACTTTTGACGGTTCAACTTACCTGGAAACTCTTTGGCAACTTGTTATGCATCACCAAGTCGCATATTAATGCTCCAATATCACCTATTTTATGTTTGTTCTTTTGTCTATGCTTTTGATTTATTTTTTTCTTCTCTCCGTGGCCTTTTCTTGTCTCTTCCTTTTCTATTGATTTTTTTCTTTAGCAAAATGGCTGCATATATCCTCTATTGTTTGGATTTCGCACCTCATTGCAAAATGTAGAGATTCAAAATGTGTCTCAAAACAATAGATTTTGGCCATGGACTTGGTACATATGTGATTTTTCAAAGAGATGAATGAATTTGTAGTTGGAATAAGTTCCTTAGGAGGCTTTAATTTGTTCAGATGGTAAACTCCTTCGCAATTTACTTGAAATGTCCATGTTCGACCTACTCTTCCACTTCTACTACTTACCTGATGGTCTCAAAACTGGGAAGTTGAGCCATGCCACGTGTCCTAATTTTTGGGGCCATAAGGCCTACAACATAAAATCCTTTGCACAGACTTCATATGTTTTGTAGCAAGTTTGAGATATTGATATTGCATTAGCTTGTGACCTTTGGTCGATTCTTTATAGGTTGGATGTTATATAAACTTTTGAATGTAATCCCTGGGACTTAATTATCTTATTTTCATGTTTATCTTTGTTTATGTGTCGTTTTTTTTTTCCCAAAAATACCACCAGGTCCACCACAATACTGTATATAGTGAGAATATAGTTATACTTGTATTTACATGTTTTTTCTGTCAATTTCTTTTTTTCTCACATCGCCAAGTACATGATTTTACGATATCTTACGGACCAATGTTGCTTAGATTTATCCTACTTGCTATGCGTTGAACATCGAGGTTTGCTACTTATTTCATTTCTTCACCTAGTAAAGTTGTGATTTGTTGGTTAGACCTAATTACTACTGCTGGAAGCTATGTATCTTTGACATCTTTCCTTGGTATTAATGAAATGAAGGGGATACTTCCGCTAGTTATATATGTTATTCTCTTCAATCATTTGTGGTGAGGACCTTCTCTCAAGTACAGTTGTTCAGTTGTTTCTTCCTTTTTCAGGCTATTGACACAAGAGATGCATTGGCGAAATCAATATATTCTTGTTTGTTTGACTGGCTGGTAGAGCAAATTAACAAGTCACTTGCAGTAGGCAAACGTCGCACTGGGAGATCCATCAGTATTCTTGATATCTATGGCTTTGAATCATTTGATGTATGGTCCTGGGGTTGTATCTGTCTTTTTTTTGTCTTGTAATGCTAATATCAACTTTACTCCATCACCGCTTTTATTTCCTTTCCCATATTTCTTTTCAGAGGAATAGTTTTGAGCAGTTTTGCATAAATTATGCAAATGAGAGACTGCAGCAACACTTCAATCGCCACTTATTTAAGTTAGAGCAGGAGGTGAGTATTTGAACTTGTTTTCACATCTTTCTTTCCAATACACGGAACAATCAATTGTCAAGTACTTTAAATATCCCATGCAACACCCAGAAATTGTAAACAAATAATAGGAAAAGGTATTTCATGTGATGTTATTTGTTTTCTCAAGTTTCAGATGGTGAACCTGCTAAGTTAATATATAATTAGACTAAAGTGGAGGCATCGGACAGAGTAAACCAGAAATGTTGCCATTGTTGAATCCTACTTTCTGTTCTGGCCATTCACTGTTGCCCTGGTTTATGTCTGCAAGTAGCAAGTGGCTGTGTTTGTATGTGCATTGTTAAAGCATTGAACTCAAAACCAATTGGCAATGAGTGGAGAGGCTGGCAAAACTTATATAATAGTTTTTGCAGAGGTAAGCAAATGATCCATAACATAGGGATCACAATGAACAATGAAACATGGTGCACTTAGGCATAAACAAGGGGCAATCAATGAAGAGAGTCTTGTCCAAAAGCCTCCGAAGTCTAGCTCTCATACCATGTTAAAGCCTCCAACTCAAAACCAATTGGCAATGAGGGGGAGAGGACGCCCAGGTTCATATGCTAGTTTTTGGAGATTATAAGTAACCAACGTAGGACAAGCTCAAACACGCGTATATGTGTATAATATTTTTATAGTACGAGCACATAAAAGCTTTCTACAAGTCGACAAATAACAAGAAGTCTATTTGCACAGATAAATGAGAACAGATCATGCACCAAGTTTTTTTTTTGGGCCCACCTCGGCCTTGCAAAGATGATCAAAACCGCTCATTTTTCTTAAATAAGTTTTTTATGAGTTCCTGCAAAAAATTAGCTCAATCGCACATATGTAAGGGCTTTTTTCAGAATTTGTTGGGTGAAACTAACTGGTTTGCCCGACGAATTCTAGGACCCTTACCGATATACGATTGAGCTGATTTTTTATAGGAACCCATAAAAAAATATTTTAAAAAAATGAGCGGCTCGGATCATCTTTACGGGAACAGAGGTGGGCCCACTAAAAAGGTCCGTGTATAATCTAATCTGTTCCCATTTATCTGTGCCAACAACACTTCTCGACAAATAAATACTCAGTTATGATCTGTTTTCTTCATCAAGCTCACCAAAGTTTCTGACCAAGAGTAAACATCAGAGCAATGTACAAAGTTTTCTGACCCAATGCTCGTCTTAGAACGCTATGAAAAAAATATTGGTCCTACATCAAAAAAATTTCTCTTGAAGACTTATTGGTTGATATATCATTCAACAACCCCTAAGTTGGCGAAAGGTATGATCTATGCTATTTGAACAACTGGATCAGTAGCACAGTCCTTGAAACTCCTCATGTTATTCATCTCTATTTATATGGAGTTGGTAAGGAAACACAGGTGGTGTGATTAACTAAATAACTTATATGAATTTTTGAGTGATAACCCTTTGTACAATCTAAATAAATAGGTGTAAGTAATCTACACCTGCTGGATCCGATATCATTCTTCTCCCTTTTATGTTTTAAAAAAAACCCCGTAACATTCTATCGTGTGAGGGAAATATGCCTGTTGTCTTGTGGAAGGTAACTGCAAGTACATTCTCAAATGGAGACAACTGTTTAGCATGGATTTAGAAATGATGAAAAATGAAAATGCGATTTACTTTCCTTGAGCCTATGTACCGTCATCTTTCGCTTTACTGACGGTCATTTTGTAACCTGATGCTTCACGTTTCTGTTTCAGGAATATATGCAAGATGGCATTGACTGGGCAAAAGTTGATTTTGAGGACAACCAAGACTGTCTGAATCTTTTTGAAAAGGTAGAAAGATCACTGATGCATTGGCTCAATGTGCTGACTGTTTGAGTTATTTTATTGGTAATCATGTGTACTGTAGATGGTGTTGTAATCTGTGAATTGTGTTTATTTAGCATTTTTACTTTAGGCCTGGAAGATATAGTGTAGCTGCTGTAGGATGACTACTATATCATACTCCGTTAACTATTTACATATTGCACGAATCAAGCTTTTTCGATGGTATGGTCACAGTTGCGTGGTAGCATATTGATCTAAAAATGTACCCCAGAAGATGAAGCTCATGTGACGGTATATACATTATAGGTATACGAAATGTTCTTTACAATATAGCGTTGCATAAAATGTTGGTTGCTAGTTTGTAAGACCCTCTCTAACTCTAAGATATCCCTCTCTCCCTCTCTAACTCTAAGATAGTAAGATATCTATTTGTAAGAACATGAGGTGGAGAAGTGGTCGTAACGAGAATCAAGTTTCCTGTGCTTTTGTTAGGAAGTATAAATCTAATGGTATCTCCTGACTCATATTGTAAGATGAAATTATATAGTAGTGCGTGTTCTCTGACCTTTTTCTTGGATGCAGAAACCATTGGGGTTATTGTCTCTATTGGACGAGGAGTCCACCTTCCCAAATGGTACAGATTTGACATTTGCCAACAAGCTTAAGCAGCATCTGAATTCAAATTCTTATTTTAGAGGAGAACGGGGAAAAGCTTTTACCGTTTGCCATTATGCAGGGGAGGTACTTACAAGTTACAATAGAGAATTCCTGATTGTTGGTTCCCTTGTTATGTGTATTGTATTTGGCGAGTAGACAAAAGAGTTGTGCAGGATTACCTTTCTCCTTGGTAGAATGAATTGAAAATCTTGTTCTGTTCATCTTTAAGTTCTTGCTGCCTGATGCATTGATTTGTTGCATCTTACTCCTTGCAGGTGATGTATGACACAACTGGTTTTCTGGAGAAAAATCGGGACTTATTACACTTGGATTCCATTCAACTTTTGTCATCTTGCACATGCCACCTTCCTCAAATATTTGCATCTAACTTGCTTGCTCAATCCGAGAAGCCTGTTGTTGGTGCACTGCATAAATCAGGGGGAGCAGACTCCCAAAAGCTTAGTGTTGCCACAAAATTTAAGGTACTTTCATTTTTTGAAAGACAAAGAAAGATAAAACCACCACTCCTGCATGATCAGATCTGCTCCCATTGGTACAAGATCAGGCTTCATCTTCCCATCTCGCCGATTATGTGCCGCTCCATTTTCTCAACTCGTTGGATCTATGCCTGTTGAGATGGGGTTGAAGGGATGTAGATAGAGGTAGGGGCATAGATCGGTGAGGAAGGGGGAAAGGCGAAGGGGGGAGAGAGGAGAGGAGGGGAAAGAGAGAGGCAGTTTATTATGTGCCGCCCTTTTGCTCCTCAATTTAGAGCTTTTCCATAGACATAGAGTACAGTTTATTATGTTAGATTAGATTAATACTGTTTGGAGGTTAAAGAATTAGGCAAGAAGTGAGTTATTACTTGGCTCAATATTTATCGGTAAAAATCAGAGGGTATGTGCCCAGATACTTTTGGGAGCAGCCATTTCCTTGTCAATTAAATAGTGGAGATTGTCACTTCTCAAAATTAGATATGTGTGTGACACTTCATTAACTTGGGAAAATTCAAAAGTAAGTGTTTTATTCAAACACTTGGACATCACTTCGTAGAAACTCGCCAGTTGACTTTCAATGCATCTCACGAAATGCAAATAAACATTTCTGGGAAAAGATACATCATATGCACGTGTCCAATTCAGTGTGCAATGGACGACTTCTTATGTAGGAGAAAAGAGCACCATATACACAAGTGCATGTAAGCTATCATGCATGCAGTATATCTATGATTTATGTAGGATTTCACCGTTACATTTTCATTACAAGTACAATTCAGGTAATTGGCATTACTCATGGTTTTAGATTATATGCCTGAGAATCTTTCTGCGAATATTGTTGTGTTTAGTTTTCCATCCAAATAGATTGGGCTGAGGGTGCCATCATTCTATATATACTGCATGTAATATTTGTACCAGGCAACGCGGGACTTTGGTTTACACCTCCCATCTCGTATTACCTTTAATGCATGAGTAGTCCTTTCGCCTCCCGTCTTGTGTTACCCTTCAATGTACCAGGTCATCTGCTCTATGACAGTATGACTAGTCTTATTTTTTGTTCCCAGATGTATATTACCAAATGGGGGAATATTTCTCTTCAGTATGAATATATTGTATTCTGCATAAGAATTGGAGGCTTCATGTGTTAGGGCCTTGAAATGAACAATTGTCAAATTTGTGTCTCAGATGGTACTCTTGCGCGTAGATTGACTCTTTGTTTTCAACATATGCACATGTATTTGTCCCTTATACAAAATTACAAATGATGAGCTAGTATAACATGATATTATAACAGCATTTTCTGAGGTACTTAAGCGTCGTGGTTTGAAGTTTGTATGTTGTGATATCAGATAGAATTTCCTTTAGTTTGAGTTAGCTTCTTTAAGTTGACGCATTTGTTTCCTGATATTTAGGGCCAATTATTCCAATTAATGCACCGCTTAGAGAGTACCACACCGCATTTCATACGTTGTATAAAGCCCAATAACAGGCAGTCGCCTGGTATGTATGAGCAAGGACTTGTACTGCAACAGCTTAGATGCTGTGGGGTCCTAGAAGTTGTACGGATATCTAGATCTGGCTTTCCTACCAGGATGTCTCATCAAAAGTTCGCCAGAAGGTAAATATATGGCTTATTTTCGTTATTCTGTTTGTTTTGTGTTGACATGTAAGCAAATGCGTAACATTATCTCAAGATTGTAATTTTCCTTTTTTAGTTCATTTTCTTATAATGCCCCCTTTAATTTTGATCCTGCATTAGATATGGTTTTCTTCTACTGGACAATGTCGCATCGCAAGATCCACTCAGTGTTTCAGTTGCAATTCTTCATCAATTCAATATTCTGCCGGAGATGTATCAAGTTGGCTATACAAAATTGTTTTTCCGCACTGGCCAGGTAAGATGAGTACTCAATCTCTTTATTCAATGAAGGCAAGAAAATATTAAAGTAAACCTCAACTACAAAAGTGTAACCACCCGCTGACCTGCTAACCCTTAACGTAACCACGTGGCTCAAAAGTTAACCTCAAGTTATATAGTAGCTTGACGAGTTTCCCTCAATTTTCCTTGCCCACCATGTGGGACTTGGGGCCTCACAATACCTATCCCATCCCCGATGTGAAGCATCACTCTAAATAGCAAACCCTTCAGTACCCGAGGGAAGTGTCAAGAAGTGGCAGCCCTCCCATAATGATATAAGTCAAACTTATAACGGAAGCCTGTATTAAAGTTTTTATAAAAATGATATATCAAGTCTCCAAATGACCATCTGTACAGATAGGTGTGCTGGAGGATACAAGAAACCGTACGCTACATGGCATCTTGCGCGTTCAAAGCAGTTTTAGGGGACACCAAGCTCGCTGTTACCTTAGGGAACTGAGGAGGGGGATTTCCACCCTTCAATCACGTAAGCCAGCATTGGTTTATATTTTGTGCATTTTCCAACTACCTTCTATGAGGAAACAAAGCCAGATCTTTCCCAGTGGAATTACAATGGGCCTTTTCTAAATGTATATTGCTGCAGTTGTCCGGGGTGAAAAAACAAGGAAGGCATTTGCAGTCCTACTACAGAGGTACAGATCTGCAGTGGTCATACAAAAGCAATTTAAAGGAAGGATTGAGAGGAAAAGATTCATAGACGTTTGTCGTGCTTCAGTTTTAATACAATCAGGTAAGCTTGTCCATACATTTGTAGGCCCAACAGCTTGGTGTTACTGCTTAGTCAACTCATGATATATGCCTTCACAAAAATGCTGGAAATAGGCTTTATTTGGGCAAAATGTGGTCATTTTCGGGCTTGGATTCAACCCTGTCACAAACCATCAACCAGTTTTTTGTTTGATGAACGAATTGAAAAAGGACATTTATGATACTGAAAATTCTGCAGAATAGATCGGAAATTTTCAAGTTTGTATAGTTAAATGAATAATTGGGTTGGATTTGAGAGGTGGTTGAAGTGACTAGTGAGGCGGACTCCATGCTTATATTACCTGCTAATTTTATTCATGCCACCCATGTATGGTTTACCTTTGTGATTTGACTTTCTGCAGTTCTTCGTGGCTGGTTAGTTAGGAGATGCTCAGGAGACATAGTCTTACTACAATTCGGATGCAGAAAGGTACTCATTGAGACTGTTTGGCTTCTGCCCCCTATTCAACATGATTCTTTTTGCATACAAAAAAATATATTTAATTTCATGTTGTATTTTACTTAGGGAGACACTAATAAGTTGAAGAGATTCGTTGGCACAGAAATTGTAAGAAAATTGACATCCTGTTTTTACTAATCAAATCATGGTAGTCATGTTTTTTGATTAAGATACCATGGGGAAAAAGTCACAGATAGACCGCTACTGCAGTCATCTAAGCACATGCATGTCTACTGGTGTCCGACACTGACACGAAGCACACCAAACATGTGTCAAACAAGCATAAAAAGCGTCCGATTGTGTTATTTTCTTTTTTTGCTTGTCTGACACGCTGGGGACAAATTTTGGAGGTCATAACACAGTTTGGAACTTGGACCTTCCCAAGGGATAATTGATTTAGGAATTCTTGTGTTGTGATTATGGATTTGTATCTCTATTATCTTAATATCATTTGTGTTTTTTAATCCTTATTTGATGGAGGTTTGTTTCTTATTTTCATAGAACTTGTTAGATACACCTATAAATTAGTATATTCTTCCATATTGGATGTGTCCCAAGACTCCTAACATGTCTATGTTTTAATTTTTTGAAAGAAATGACCTGGCCATTGTGGCCGTGTCCCGCCTCCGGCCCTCCATATCTGTGCTTTTTAGGTAAACATGCATATTGTTCAACAAGAGGCAACTTTGTATAAGCAGGAAGATCTTGTTCTTTTCTTTCCACCCCACCATGATGAGAGGCATTGTTCTCCTTGCATTTTCTTTTCTTTGTTTTTCGTTGTGTGCACGACGGGATAATAAGGATGAGTCATGACAGGGTAATGAGTCGGACGAGGTGTTAGTGAAGTCATCGTTCCTAGCAGAGCTACAACGCCGTGTCCTCAAAGCAGAGGCCGCTCTGAGGGAGAAAGATGAAGAGAACGACATCCTTCACCAACGGCTCCAACAGTATGAGAGCCGGTGGTCCGAATACGAGTTGAAAATGAAGTCCATGGAAGAAGTGTGGCAGAAACAAATGCGATCACTTCAATCCAGCCTTTCCATTGCCAAGAAGAGCCTTGCAATTGACGATTCAGAGAGAAATTCCGATGCGTCAGTTAACCTAAACGATGACAGCTGGGATACTACAGGAAGCAATTTCAAGGGTCCCACATATGAGAGCAATGGGGTGAGACCGATGAGTGCTGGTTTAAGCGTGATAAGTCGGTTGGCTGAGGAATTTGAACAGCGGAGTCAAGTGTTTGGCGACGATGCTAAGTTCTTGGTGGAGGTGAAGTCAGGACAGGTAGATGCGAACGTGGACCCGGATCGTGAGCTTAGGAGGTTGAAGCAGATGTTTGAAGCATGGAAGAAGGATTACGGGACAAGACTGCGGGAGACGAAGGTAATTTTGCACAAGCTCGGAAATGAAGAAGGGTCCGCGGACAGGGCGAGAAAGAAGTGGTGGGGAAGAAGAAACAGCTCTAGGATAAATTGAATCGACACTCTCTCCATATGGAGTATCTTATATGAATTTTATACAACCAAGAGTGGTGACATATGGTTATAGTTAAAGTGAGGCATTGCAGAAGCCGAGTGATTCGAAATATATGTATATCATTTAGTATTTTCTTGTTTATGTTGTAAGAGCTCACCTGATAGCCAACACGTACAAAGTTCCGTCAGATCCTTGTGAGCATGAATCCTTGTTCGTCCTTGCGAACGGGTGGTTCGAACTCAGGTGGTGAATTATGCGGGGTTTTTTCTGAACTCTTTCTGCTAGCAAAAGTGAGTCGATATTGTAAGAAACTCAATCTATTTCCTCAATACTTGATCGTTTCTGAGTTTGTGTTGCAATGTAAGCCAAAGAATGCAATCTCTAGCCATGTCACATGGGGGAATTTCAGCACACCCTTGGAGTCCGTTTGATTAGCGAGAAAAATACAATGAAGAGTGTGAAACAAAAACAAAATGCATTTTTTCCCTTGCATCTGTTTGATTAACATGAATGTTTTGCATGAAAATAGGAGATAGGAACAAAATAAAAAAAGTTTGTAAATAAAGTTACCCAAAGGAAGATGGTAAATAAGAAAGTTTGTTGTTGATTTTCATAAGAAAATAAAATGTTGTAGCACATTTTGTGAGAAAAAGTAAGACAAACTCTCTAGCTTTAGAGAGTTGTGAGACCTCATATATGATCCCACATTGGTGGGAAAAACTAAGTAAGGCTAATATATAATGAATTCTGACTAGCCACTGTGTAACTTGAGATTAACCTTTTGAGTCACATGGTTAGGCTAAGGGTAAACAGGTTAGCTGGCGCGAGTCATTACACTTGTACACAATGTTGTCAATTACATTCCGTATCGGCCTATACCAATACCGGTGCAGTCCGAACATAAACCGGTACACATAAGTAGGTGTTCCGTACCAAGCGTACCGGCCGAAACAAAAAAAATTGCGTTTTTTTTCTTTTGCTTAAAAAATGCTTGAATTTTAAGATAATTTAACAAAATTTGGAGTCTATAATATGTTAATCATTTTACTTTATTTTTTTACTTTGTTATTAAGACTAATTTTAAAGTACTAGTGCATGCCCTCGAACATCGACATTCAAGAAATGGCCATAGGAAGCTTCAATTGTCTGTATTTAAAGGCACGATGCAATATAATCAGTTGCTTTTTTGTTTGTTTTTTTCTCGATAGGGTATTGATTTACCTTACTTTTTTTTTGGCCTAAAATATGAGCAGAAAGTGCGAGAAAACAAATTAGATGTTGAGAGGAGGAGCCAAATGAGGCCCGCCTGTTATCAACTCTCTCAAGTGGATGAGCAAAAAAAAAAAAAAAAACTCTCTCTCCAGTGTCGATCAGTAAAGCTTCCAGCGTCGTGCAGTTAAAATCAGCAAGATAAGAGGAGGGTTACTGGGAGGAGAGGCATCGAATGAGTTTGATGAGAGGATGAAGGAATAATGTAGAGAGAGAGAGAGAGAGAGAGTTGATGTAATGGTTGAGCACGTCCCCTCTCTAGCCCAAGATACACTCTTAGACTAGATTAGATTAGTTTGGAAAAATAAGGGCCCTTGGATTTATGTAGTATTCAAATACTGAACTAGCTTATTGTACATATATATTAAAATATATGTTACGGTCAATCTGGAACAGTACCGAGATATACTTCGGTACCGGTATGTACCGTCTCAGTAGAGAAAATGGTATGCTTTCCGGTACAGAATTGATAAATTTGGTTATGTAGGAAAATTACTTACTATCACTTTCTATGACATTTTTGTTAAGTAAACCCCAGAAAAATACGAACCCTTCGGTTTTTTCAATTGATTATTAGGAGCATAGAATTCTTCGATCTCTTTTTATTTTCTTTTTATCTTGTTTGGATGATATTTTAATTGCGTATTTCAATTATTCTTTTTGCAGCTCGTTAAATTTATCAAGCAGTAAATCTGAGGCAGGGATGTTTCTGAGTGTGAAGTTGGAATTTGAGCTGCGTTTTGACTGTTAAGATGAACTTTGAAGCTTATTTGGTTAATGTTTAGTAAGTATTTTTCATGCCATGCTGTCACGGGGGCGACTCTCTTTCTTGCATGATGCATTTGTGACTCCACCGAGTCTAAATTAACCCGCCTAATTCAATCAATGTTGAACGCGCGTCCACCTATATGTATATATCCTATATTAATTTTAGGGTCCAACGCTTTGTCAAGCAAGAACAACTCGATCCTGTTAAGGAAGAAGTCCTGCAAAAGCTAGGGATGCCAATGGAAAGCTTAGATGCCTCCCAAGTCGCTACACGCATGGAACAGTAGCATCCTTGAACCAAGCTTGCAGATCATAAGCAAAGGCACTTGCCCAACTGAGGTCCTTTGTCATCAAGGGCCTCCCAAGCCACACCACCGTACGTGCACAAGCATGTCACCCGAAACTAGTGTTGCCCAAAATCAAGCATATGTCATGCTTGTCATAACACTTGTATTGTGCAGTAGTGCCACAAGTTGCCCAACCGTGCGCTAGCATAGGCACCCGACTCAGCCAACAAGCTTCCAACGTGTATCGAGGTATTGTGCGCATATCGGGTCACAAGGTCTTCCCTTTCCCTGCTAATTAGCATTGAGAGTCACTTGCATCCCCACGACATAGTCATCGTGCCTGACTAGTAGTACGACTTAACGCCTCATCCATGCTCTCACAAGTGTGACGTAAAAGACCATTGCCCACCTATATCGTTGCATAGCGGTGTCGCCCGAGTATGGTAACATATCGACCTGTAGCCTTCAAGTAGCATTATCTTCACTAGCCGAGCACAGTACTGTGACTAGCGGGTAGTACGACTTAATGCGTCATCCGACTCATCCGTGCTCCCACAAGTGCGAGGTTGCCTCCATGTCGCATGCCTTAATCCACCGATCCCCACACAAGCATGGACGAACCCAAGTCAATGCCCATAGGTTGGGACACGAGCTCTAACAGTGGTGCCTCGATAGCCCATTTGGCCTAGGATAATGACCCAAGGGGTAGACACGTAGGCTCCCTCCACCTCCGAAAGACTGCACAGTAACTGCAACACATGCCAAGACGTACTGTCCATGGGGCTCCGAAACCCATATGGAGACTCTTAACATCCCTTTAGTACAGTGGCGGAGCCAGGAATTGTAGTGGGAGGGGGCACCCAAATACGCTAATCACAGATTAGTAAATCGTACCCACCGCACACCGCCAATACAACCCAATGAATCGCTACAAGTGTACGTTAATCAGGGACTGAACTGTAGCCAATTGTATACTAGCGAGA